>PVJI01004438.1:0-108378 GCA_004026765.1 Micronycteris hirsuta | reverse complement strand
ACACACATTATACATATGTGTGTACACACATGCATACATATATGTATATATTCACATGCATATATGTTGAGGCAAAAGTGTGTGTACAGTTGTGAGTATGTGAAGCAGTTTATTCTTGTATCATTATTAATTACTGTATTGTTTTCATACAAACAACTGTAAACCTACTTTTGCCCCGTCCTGTATGTATATAAAACATATATGCTAACTGATAGGAACCAAGGGCAGACATGGACATCATATACAGACATACATAACACTTGGAGTCAAAGGATGAAAAGTACAAATTAAAGAGTTGAGAACCGAGGAACATAAAGAAGACTGAGTAAAAATATTCAGTGAATTACTTGGAAGAAGAGGAATCTGTGCAAAAGCAGTCAATACAGAAAAACCAATGAATGACTTGCAAATGGAGTAAAATTTTAAAGTACTTTAAGGAAGAATCATATTTCACAGCAATCACTGGAAACTCTCAATGGCATTTTCTGAGTAAAAAGATCATTTAGTGACATTCTCACACACTCAACACCCACCTAAATTTTGAAAGTTCTATGAGGTAATCTGATTATCCAACTAGTGTTCTTTCTACCAAAACAACCACATTCACAGTAAACATCAAAATCAACACCGTATGATTTAGTGTTTTATTGCTTCATGTATATATAAATAGAAATTAGCTATGCCTGCTAGGGTACGACTTTCAGGAAGGCGTGAAATGTTCTGTATATTTTCCTATGTCCTAGTCTAAGGCATTGCACAGAGTTTTCATCAAATTCTTTAAGGGTTCTCTACGTGTTTTACTGTGTCTCTTGTCCCTACCTGCTTTCACTATTCTGCCTACCTCTCAACACCTGCAGTCTTCAGACTGCATTTCAGAGCTGTTTCATCCAATTTATTCTACCATAATTTTGCTTCAACCTTGGACATTGCCTTAAATTGAATGTCTACTCTGTGCTTTGTTGGGTATATCTGTACATGTTCTCAAGAACCAATGGAGAATGGAACAGCGGGTATGCATGGGGAAATCACTGAAGATACATGGCTGAGGTCTGTAAGTGGAAATTATTGTAGTAATCTTAGCAAAGAATTTTAGCTTCCAGTAATTCAATTGTGAAAAGACTTGTTATTCAGAAAATATTGAGAATAAACTTTGAATCCATTTGTAACGGGGTACAGGCTAAGAGGCCCCAGAGACCCCCTACAAGCCTGGCTGTGGATGGGACACATGCAACAGGGCCATTGACAGTTATTTGCATATCAACAGCAGGCTAGCTAGGGAGATGGATGCGACTTTGACCCGTGATGTAGCTGGAGGCAGCTCCTCAGGTTACCAGGTCTGCGGGAAAGCCTGGAGACAATTTGCTCCTCCCAGGACCACGCCTGTCTGGACTAACTATTGCAGCTGAGAAAGGCAGAAAATGTGGGAGTGTTGGCAGGTGTAGCTAATTGTGGGAGCAGTCAGAAATGGGGTCACAGAGGAGGTTCTAGGCTGGGATTACACTAAAGGCAGGCCACCAGGAGAGATGAGGCGGGACAAAGAGGGACCACGCAGAAGAAAAAGGGTGAAAGGACTCTACTGGTGGGCCATGAGGAGTTGCCATGTGGTTTTGGATTAAGAATTGGAGATCTCGGAGACACAGCTGATGGTGCTGGAGACTGCGGGAGATCTGCCCAGCCAAGCACAGATTACTGGGAGGAACTGGGAGTCTAACCGAGCTACGGATTTCTACTTCTTTTCCTGAGATGTGGTACTCCTGACTGGCCTGCTTGGGCAAAGTGAGGAAGACAGGACTGCGTGTGTGTTTGTGGGTGTTTTAAAAGAACTTTGGGGTTTAATGGTGACATTCCGCCATTACTCTAGACCTGTGTAACTTTTGAATAAGTAGTTCCTTTCCTTTTTACCAAACTCTGGCATTGAGAGCCTCAGTTCACACCCGTGGCAGGAAAAGATGAACCTAGGATAGAAAGTGATGCAGCCCCCACACCTGCTCAGGGTCTATGAGTTGTGGCTGCTGTGACAAATAACTGCACACAGACTATAGGAGCCCCGTGGAGTAAAAGGGACGGCAGGGCCACTCTCTAAGGGAGAGAGATGGCGAGCGAGAGCTGACCCCTGCCTGGACAGGCTTTTATTGCTTTTCTGGGTACATTACATCTAGGATGGTCCTCATTTACCATGCACAGATTCCCTGTATGTGGTTACCTTTTACAGATAACAAAGAGCAGAATGTTGCTAATTACTTCAAAGAGAAGGTGATTATGGATCCAGGGGAAAAGTGGTTGAATTGGTTACATTCCATACTTGGAAGGTTTAGCACCGACTTTAGGAAGTTGCTTTAGAGATATGCAGCAAACATTTGTTGCCTCAATCCAGGATGAGGGAGTTTTAGCAAAAGCAAGTCTCATAGCAGCCTAGGTACAATGCAGGCCTGATTCCCCACGGGAAAACCTGTCCGTGGACCTGGGTCCTGGGTGCCAAACATCCCACTGGCCTTTCTGAGTGGGAGCTGGGCTACGTTTCCCACGACATGCGAAACGGTTCCCTATAATAAAGACCCCAGGGAAGGATGCTTGTTTCGGTAACAGTATCTGGGCTCCCCGGGTGGGAGGTTGTTTCCATCACACTTCTACTCATGTCCCTCTTCTCAATGAGGTAATTGACCCATCGTGAATTTTTAATACCAGTTGCTGGTAATAAAATTTAGTACAAGTGAAATCCCCGCTTGGGGAAACCTCTACTCACTGCTGATTCCTTCATAAATACCCTACTGATCTTCAGAAACCTATTCTTGTGTTAAATCAAAGATAACAAAAGTTTTTTTCATGTTGCCATTTATTATCTCAATTGGGTCTGACTCTTAAACAAAGCTCCAGAAACAAAGTTCTAGAGGTTTCTTTGCCTTATGTGAATTAGAGTCCTCTGCTTATTATTGTCTTAATTATTTTGGGTGTGTTCATAAATAATGTATAACTTTTGAGGAAAAAACGTAAAAGACAGTCACTGGCGTATGCCACGAACGCGAGGACAGACACTAGAGACTTTTCAGGCTTAAAGATCTTACTTTATTGGCCAAGCTTTTACCTGCGCAGGGGCGAACTCTCAGGGTGTCCAAAGGCACCGCACCCACAAGGGCTGCAGAGGAGAGTCGCACCTAGTGCTTACAGCTGAGTCCTTATATAGGAGATTTGGCGCGAGCGAGCAAGCATTTTACAAAAGCAGACGTGGCAGTTAGCTATTAGCTTACAGAGACCGCGCGCGCGGGAATAGGGTGGGGGTGCACAGCCGTTATGTTTGCCTAAGTGGAAAAATTTCAAAACTAAACAGATTATTATGAGCATATCTGCCCAGGGGAGGACATTTGCACAAGGCAGGATGCTTGCTCACTGCTGTCCTTTTTCCTTGTGTCTCTTGTTAACCCCGGGTTCCCCTTAGCTCTAGCAGTATTTTCTCATTCCTGTCGGCCCAAGTCCTTCTGCTGGTTTCACCACCCGGGTCAGGCTTTCTAGGGTAGTGCTCAATTTTCCTTGTTCCTAACATCACAAAGTCTCAAACTTAAGTAATCGAGGAAGGAACATCACTTACAATCTTTTCTATTGTCAGTCTTCTATTTGTAGGCGGGGGGGAAGCACCAATATTCAATATATCAGAATTTGAAGTCAGGAAGGTTTTTTATTGAGAAGGTCCAATGCAAAGAGATAGGGGTACCTTGAGGCTTCTGCAAATCCATCTTCAAGGGTCCAAAATCTAGACAGTTTTTTATTGTCAAGAGGAAGGAGGATGAGTGAAGCAAGAGGTGCATAGAGGCCTTACACAGCTAGACATCTGGGCATTAGAAGGAATCCAAAAAAGAGGTCAAAATGTCTAAATCCCTTTGGCCCATAGCCCTTGAACCCTGCTGATCTGAGTCCTATTCTGGAGACTCCAGTAAATCTTGAAAAGCAGTCATTACTTGGTGCATATTTCCCACCTGTTCAGGGAGACTTCACCCTGCCCCCACCTCAGGGCTGCTCAAGCTAAGCAGAATCCTTCTAGTTAATTAGCTTATCTATAGCAGGAGCTATTAGACTGGAGGCCATCAGAGAGGGTAAATATTTCACTCTGTTATATCTTTCGAAGTTAAATGTAACACATTAATTTATTTGGTAGATAGCTGGTGGTTAACTAACTTAAATTCCATACAGGCCAGACACGCACTAAAAATATATGAAAACATATAGGCAGCATACAATTATTCCCATCAAGTTCAGGCATTAAACAGGTCAAATGAAATCCATGGACTTTCATAATCTTTCCTAAATTAACATTTAACTATAATCAATATAATGAGGATATAAAGACAATTATTTCCATCAAATTTACATCTCAAAAGCAACAAATTCAACCATGAGACCAGAAGAGGTGATAGGGAACTCAAGAGTGGGAAAATTTTAGCTTAAGGTAATAGTTAATAAATCTAGTGTAGGGCGTCAAACTCATTTTCACCGGGGGCCACATCAGCCTCATAGTTGCCTTCAAAGGGCCGAATGTCATTTTAGGACTGTATAAATGTAACTACTCCTTAACAGTTAAGCAAGATCTTGGAGCTGCTGCTGGGTAGAAACAAGATGTTGGGCCAGATAAAACAAGGTGGAGGGCTGGATTCAGCCCGTGGGCATTGTGTTTGCCACCTGTGGCCTAGTAGTTAATGCATGTGAAAAGCTATTGTTTCAGTAACGGCAGGTATGGCCAACTCTGACTCCAGCAGACCACAGGCAATTGACCTTGGTGCTCCAGAAAAGACCATAAGCAATCGCTGTGGTGTCCAAGCTATTGTCTTCCAGGCAAAGACAATACAGGTCCCAGGACGCAGATAAAGAAAATCATCAGTTGTGTGTTAGGAAATTGCCAGCTTTTATCTGATTAACCTCTTTCCCAAGTCCCAAATCCCTTACCTACACTTTTGCTGCACTTATGAGAAAGGGTGGCTTGAAAGGAAAGGGAGAACGGTCTGTTAGGGTACCATTCCGCTATCTTCTCAGATCCCAGCCATCTGAACAAAGCGCCCATAAAGATTCAATCCCTGTCTCTACTTGTTGGGTCTGGTAGGGGACAGGCAGTACGGACGCCTGCTTTTCCAGTTCCAGAGGCACAAAAAGCTGCCATCTTGGAGTGGGTAGGAAACCTGAGATAGCCTGAAAGACCTGCCTTCCCAGGGATAGAAGGGAGGAGCTATGGGAGGAGGATGCCCCAGGCAACAGTAAACAAGGTAGCACAGCAAGTGAACCAGCCCAGCTGCAGCCTGCATTGCCCCAAGCTTGCAGCGTAGCTTGTCACAGCAGAAGGAAGCTTACGAAGACCTTGCATCCAGATAGTGAAATGTTTGGACAAAGGAAAAGATCCTCCTAGTGGCTTCTGTCATGGATTGGATTTTGGACAAGGACTTTAAAACAGGGCCATGGAGACTTGCTCCTTCCTTGCCCTTGTTCCCCTGGTTGGGGGCTGGGCCAGAGGAACTCCACAGCTCTGCAGTGCATGGTCCCGGATGGTGCCCCTTCTCCATGCATGGATGCGTGAGCCAAAACTCTCGCTGCCCCTGAGACCACAAGAAGCCATGGTCACTCAGGAGCTCTATGGATGGAGCCCACTGTGCACGACCAGCTGCAGTTATTCAGCAGTAGCTTGGTCCCAGGAAAGGGAAGAAGCTGTGGAGAAACAATGACAATGGCAGCCACCACATGTGGGTACTCCAGGGAGAAGGAGCACCTAAAGCTGGAGAGCCAGAGATTCATTTGTGTAACAGCCTTGGGCTCCAGGAGGACAGATAAGAAAGGAGCAGTGTGTCTGGACTGACTCTGGTTCTGAGGGTGGCTGGCTTCCTTCT
This sequence comes from Micronycteris hirsuta, assembly GCA_004026765.1. Taxonomy (NCBI): domain Eukaryota; kingdom Metazoa; phylum Chordata; class Mammalia; order Chiroptera; family Phyllostomidae; genus Micronycteris; species Micronycteris hirsuta. The sequence goes on along the minus strand of PVJI01004438.1, from coordinate 102,517 downwards.
GTGTTTTGATGAAGAGATTGGCTGGGAGCTGGGAAGTCCCAAGCACCTCCAAATTGGACAACCTATTAATGAAGACTTTTTTCCTTCCCCACCAAGTTTTGTGTTATGCTTATGTTTGGCAGCAGGCAGCTGAATCCCACTTTGGTAACAATATAACTGATTAAATGCATATTACATTCAGGGAATAAATAACAATTAAAATAAGAAATTAGGGAAGATGTGACTTCTGAAATGGTAGCATAATGAGCAATGTTCCCATTCCTTAGGAAACAACATTTAACTGGTGAAATTATTTTTTATAAGCGATTTAAGATCTCTGAAAATGGTCCTAAGGCCTAAAGCAAACAAACAGTTATTAAAGAAATTCTTCTAAATTGTGATACCAACAGCGAGTCCATGGCACATGATTCTAACCTGCTTTCCCCTTCCTTCTCATCTTAGCACTTTTTACAGAATCTCCAATTTGGATGGGTAGTGCCAAGAAATTGGAGCCTTTCTCACCTCATTTTCTAGTCAAGGGATATGCTGTCTCATCAGAAGGGGCAAGTTGCCAGCAATTCTCATGCTTATCAGCTCCACATTACAGAGGCTACATTTTTACTACATGAAGCTGAGAAATTAGTCTCCCTTGCAGGTGTTCCAGCGGTCCAGGGACCCGAAGGTCTATAATTTGGGTTCTTGACTTCATGCAGGAAAGAATTCAAGTGCCAGCCAGTGCAGAGTTTAAAGTGAAAGAGATTTTATTATTCAAGCAGTGAGACAGAGTGGTGACTTCAGACAGAGCAGCCCTCCTTAGTGGGATTTACTTTTTTTTAATTGAGGCTCATTTAATCAAAGGGTAGGGCATTCAATAAGGGGGGAAATATTCAGGAGTTTTGCAGGAAATGGCTAACAACATACTTTATTAAAACAGTCCTACCAAGTCACTGAAGAATACAAAAACAAAGTTGAAATTCACAAATATCTCAACAGTTTGTTGTAAAAAAGTGAAGATTTTTGAGTTACTGAAGAACTAAAAAAAGTTGTCTTCAGATTTATGCAATGACTTCAAATGTTGTCAAGTTCAATAACATCTATTTTAGAGATAGAGAGAAATTTTAAGGAATTGGCTCATGCAATTTAAGGATTGTGGGGGAGATATTGAGGAAGAGCCCTCACGCACATGGACAATACTGAGGTGATTGCTGGGGGAGGAGAGTATAAAGGGACTAAATGGTATTGGAAAAAAAATACAATAAAGATTAAATTTAAAAATGCAAAATATTTAAAGAACTCATATAAGTCAACTCCAGGAAAACAAAAAATCCAATTAAAAAATGGGCAAAGGACATGAACACTTCTCCAAGGAGGACATACAAATGACCCATAGACATAAGAAAGGATGCTCAGCATCACTAGCCATCAGAGAGATGCAAATTAAAACCACAATGAGTTATCACCTCACACAGGTCAGAAAGGCCATCATTAATAAATCAACAAACAACAATGGCTGGCAAGGAAGTGGAGAAAAGGGAACCTTACTGCACTTGAGAATGCAGACTGGTGCAGTCACTGTGGAAAGTAGTATAGAATTTCCTCAAAAATAAAAAAACGGAACTGCATTTTGACACAGCATTCTATTGCTGGGAATATATCCTAAGAATCCCAAAACACCAATTTAAAAGAATGCACGCACCCCTATGTTCATAGCAGAGCTATTTACAATAACCAAGCGTAGGAAACAGCCCAAGTGCCCATTAATAGATAAGTAGATCAAAAAACTGTGGTACAATTATAGAATGGAATGGTACACAGCAGAAAGAAAGAAAGAACTCCTACCCTTCATGACAGCATGGATGGAACTGGAGAATATTATGCAAGTCAAATAAGCCAGTCAATGAAAGACAAATATCATATGATCATACCTATGAGGAATCTAGTAAACAAAATATACTAGTGAGCAAAATGGAAACAGACATGAAAACATGGAACAGACTGACACTAGCCAGAGGGGATGGGGGAGGGGGATAATGGTGAAAAGAAAGGTAAGGGACTAGACAAGGAACATGTATGTATGACCCGTGGACATGGACAATGGTATGGACAATGGTGTGGGGACATGGACTGTGGGAGTGGGGGTTGGGCTGGGCAGAAGAGGGCAAAAGGGGAAAAATTGGGACAACTGTAATAGAATAACAATAAAAAATACATCAGGTAAACTCAGGACATCTGAATTAAGTATAGACTTTAGCTAATAATAATTTATTAATATTTTTCAATAATTGTAACAAATATTCACAGATGTTAACAACAGGGTAAGTTAGGTGTTGGGTGTATGGAACACTTCTGTCTCCAGAATTTTCTGTAAATATAAAACTATTATAAAATAAAAGGTATATTTTAAAAATCTGTAGAGCAGGCTGGAAGATTGGAGACCTAAGGATTCTGGTAAGCAGGAATCGTGTAACTTGCGTCTGAAGGCTGGAAATTCAGGCGGAATTTCTATATTGCTTTCTGGAGACAAAATCTCTTCTCTGGGAGATCTCACTGTTTGCTCTTAATTCTTCAATTAATTGAATGAGGCCAATACACATTGTGAAGGTTAATCTGCTCTACTTTAAGTCAATGGATTTAAATGTTAATAACACTTAAACATATTTTAACAGCAAGATCCAAACTAGTATTTGACAAAACAGCTGGTCAGCCTAGTCTAGCAGAGTTGACAGAAAAATAACTATCACAGTCTTTTTTCATAATTTTTGTGTTCTAAGACTTTATGTGTCTTACGTAGTTTAACTAATTTGTTGTCTGTTCATGCCATTATCTGCAATCCTTTCATTATCTATAAAGATGGTACTAATAATCCTACTTTAGTATTTGCTTTGTTTTTTTGTGATTTCTGTCTTTTTTTTTTTTTTGGCTTATAACTCAAGTTTTGTCAATTTTGTTCCTCTTTACAAATAACCAAATTCTGTAGTTTTGTTGATGCTCTTTATTGCTTATCTAATTTTTATTTTATATTTCTCCACTCCAATATTTATTATTTCCTCCCTTCTGCCAGCTTTATTAAAGGTTTACTTTACTATTCTTTACTTAGTTCCTAAAAGTGTACATTTAGGATATTGATTAGATTTTTATTTTAATATAAAAGTTTACAGCCATAAATTTCCCTCTGAGCACTTCTTTTTCCAAATCTCATAACTTTTTGGTGTGTTTGGTTTTTGTTTTTATTCATCTCTAAATTTTTTTTTATCTTTTACTCATGGGATATTTAAGAGTATATGTTTTAATTTTTACATAGCTGAAAAAATTTCAGTTTTTCTTCTATTATTCACTTCCAGCTGCATTTCATTGTTGTCAGATATTTTGTATGTTTTCATTTTTTTTTTAAGTGTATCGAGGCTTGTTTGTGGGTTAGCATTTGTTTTACCCTGGAGAATGTCCTAAGTACTTTTGAAAAGTGCTGTTGTTGGTGAAATGTTTATACATGTTTATGAGTGCTACATATGTTTACATATATCTAGTTGGCTTATCGTGTTGTTCAAGTACTCTGTTTCTTGTTGGTATCTGTCAAGAAGTTTTGTGTCTTATGGACAATAATGTACTAAAGTGTCAACTATTATTATAGAGCTATGTCTCTCTTCAGTTTTATGTATGATTATTACAGAACCAAAGGGGGTTTCGGCTGCCTGCTGCCACCAAAAGGCAAACTCTAGATGCATAAGCTGATGACAAAGGAAAGAGGATTTTTTATTCAGATACTCCATGAGCTAGGAGAATGGCAGACTCTTGCTCAAAGCCCACCTCCTCCACAAAACCAAGACAAAACCCAGATAACTTCAGCGAGACCAAAACAAAAGACAGAATCCAGAGTTCCTGCTACCATTTAAAGGACTGTCCTTTTTGACCCTCAGGCAGCTGTTGAGCTATTGTCCTGGTAGCTTAGCTTCTTTCTGGTTGCTGTCTGACTTCAGGCTCCCTCCTGTTTCTGCATGTGGGTCCAGCGCTGCCATGGCCATGTGGCTTCTACAGATACAAGGTCTCTCGAACATATTGGCCAGTGTATTTGCTAGATGGGTAACAGCCTGTCCCTTCCTTCACCTGGGTTTATACTAGTTTCAGGCATGGGATGAACCAGGTGCTTTGTTAGAATGCCCAATTAACTTCCCAAACTTCTGGGTGCTCTGGTTCAATCCACCTCCTGACCAATCCCTCCTTTTCCCCAGGCTTGAATGACAGGCCTCTTCGATCCAGCGTCTCTCCTGTTGCCATTACGACCTCTGTGGCACACGTTCCTGCCTTCCCCTGGTCCCACCCACAATCAGGTACTGGAAGTGGGTAGAAGGGATTTTTCCCCCTAATCTTTATCTTGCTAGGCTTGTGTTTGCTCAGTGCAGTATTTCCTCCTGCCACCATCTTGCCCCGTGGTGGATGATTGGCCTCCAGGAGCAGGATGCTGGGCACCGGGGCTGGAGCAGTGGGGTGGAGCATTCGCAAGGCTGGAGCTTGGTTATCAGGGCAATGCAGCCACGCCCACTACCTCACCAGGTCCCCAGGCAGTTCACAGTCTCTGACGCTGCTGGGGGCCCAAGCTGTTCCCTGTCCCTCACTTGCTCCCAGCAGTTTGCCCAGCCTATCAATATCATGACTGCTTTATATATTCTGGGGCTCTGGTATTTGGAGTTGCAATTTCTATAGTGATTTGACACTTTTGTCAGCATTTAATGCCTTGTTTGTCTTTCACAACAGTTTTTGAAGGAAAGTGTGTTTTGTCTGATAATAGCATAGCCACCCTACCTCTCCTTTGGTTACCATACGAATGAAATTGTTTTCCATTCTCGCTCCTCAGTCTGCTTGTGTCTGCTGCTTGTAGCGAGCATCTTGCAAACAGTGTAAATAGTCGGACTACGTTGTGTGGTTGTTATTTTATCCATTCCATCAATCTCTGGCTTTTGATTGGAAATTTTAATCATTTAGTTTTAAATTAGTTACAGAAAAGGAAGGACTTTTGCTGTTTTCCTATATTTTTATATTTCTAATAATGTTTCTCCCTCATTTCCTTCATTACTGCGTTCCTTTGTGTTTAGTTGATTTTTCACACTGATAGATTTTTATTTTCTTCTCATTTCCTTTGGTTTATTTTTTTAGACATTTTCTTCATAGTTACCACTGGGATAACAATAAATATTCTAAAATTATGGTTCAAATTGATACCAACTTTCCTTCAATCACATACAAAAGCTCTGTTCCTTCACAGCTTTGTCTCTCTTTGCCTTATGTCATCATTATTGAATATTAACTTTTTATATATTGTATGCCTAACAACATAGATTTATAATTGTTCTTATAAATTTGTCTTTTAAAGATTTTATTTATTTATTTATTTTTTTAGAGAGAGGGAAAAGGAGGGAGAAAGAGAGGGAGAGAAACAGCAATGTATGGTTGCCTCTCACATGGCCCTCACTGGGGGCCTGGTCTGTAACCCAGGCATGTGCCCTGACTAGGAATCGAACTGGGACCGTTTGGTTCCCAGCCTGCACTCAATCCACTGAGCTACACCAGCCAGGGCTGTCTTTTAAATCCTGTAAGACACAAGTGGCAGACACAAGTGGCAAACACAAGGCCTGCGGGCCAAATCTGGCCCTCTACCTGGTTTTATGCTGTCCAGCACCTTGTTTCTACCCAGAGGCAGTGCTGGGCTCTGGTTTAACTGTTAAGGAGTATTTACATTTATACAGGCCTAAAATGACATTCGGCCCTTTGAAGGCAACCATGAGGCTGATGTGGCCCCCGGTGAAAATGAGTTTGACACCCCTGCTGTAAGAAATGTGATCTCATCTATAAGTGGAACCTTATTAACAAAACAAACAAGCAAGCAAAATATAACCAGAGACCTTGATGTTAAGAACAAACTGACAGTAACCAAAGGGGAGGTGGGAGGGGATAATGGGGGGAAGAGGGAAAGGGTTTTCAGGAACGTGTATAAAGGACACATGGACAAAACCAAGGGGGGGTTGGATCAAGGGTGGGAGGTGGGGATGGCTGAGGTTGGGGGGAATGGTTGGAGGTAGGAAAATGGAGACAACTGTACTTGAACAACAATAAAAAAAGTTAAAAAAAGAAATGTAAACTAAAATTACAAATTAAAAATATAATTTTACTGGATTTTCTATTTGGCCAGATATTTATATTTATAATTACCAGATATCTTTACTTATTAATATAGCTTTTAATTACTGTTGTCTTTTTATTTAACTCCAAAGGACTTCCCTAACATTTATTGTAGAGTAGCAGGTCTAACGGTTAATGAATTAATAAATTCCATCAGCCATTGTTGATCCAGGAATGTCTTAAGTTCTCCCTCATTTTTGAAAGACATGCTTTCTGGATACAGAATTCTTATGGTTTTTGTTGTTTATTTTATTTTTTCTTTTAGCACTTTAAAATGCCATCCTATTGTTCTTGGCATCCATGGTTTCTGAAGGAAAATTGGCTATTGATCATATTGTGAATTCCTTGTATTTAATAAATTCTGTCTCATTTGCTGTTTTCAAGGTTTTATTGTTTTCTTTGTCCTTAAATCTAATTATAATTTGTTTTGTTGGGGTCTATTTGGGTTTATCTTACTTGGATTTGTCAAGGTTTTTGATTTGGAGATTCTGTCCTCAATCAAGGTTGACATGTTTTCAGGTATTATTTTGTCAAATTTCTTTTCCATAAATGCATGATAGTCCACTTAATGATGCCCTAAAAATTAATTAGTCTCTATTTACTTTTTTTAATTTTCCTCTGATCTTCAAATTCAATAATTTCACCTGCCTGATGTTCAAGCTTGCTCATCCTCTCTTCTGCCTGCTCAAATCTGCTATGGAGTTCCTCTAGTAAATAATTTGTAGCAATTATTTTATCTACAGAGTTTATATTTGCTCTATTATAATTCCTATATTTTTAATGATATTCTCATTTTGATACCTTGTTTTCCAATTTCAAATACTTTGTTTTTCTTTACCTCTTTGACTATTTTTAAACTATTGTTTTAGTAAGAGACTTATCAGGGATAGTGTCTTTGAATTTTTTTTTTAATGTGCCATATATTTCTGGTTTTTGTAAGCATTTTATTATTTGTTGAAAAATGGAGATTTGTATACCATAGCATCTTAACTATGAGAATCAGATTATTTCTTTACTCCAGGATTTACTGTATTTTTTTCAATTTATTAATGTCTGTACTTGTGCATTTGTTTAGTGACTTTCAAACACTTTTTTTTTTTACAAAGATATTATTCTTTGTGTGGGTTGTTACTGAATTTTCTATTTCTTATCTTGTGTTCAGCTAGTATTTTTACCCCAAAGATGAAGCGATCACTTTTGCCCATCTACAAATTGACTCAGTGTCAGGATATTTATTCAATGCTTACTTACTTACCTGGGTTTGCACTGAATCTGGGGATCAACCTGAGGTGAAAGATAAAGGTCTTCTCAGGTTGTTTCTTAATATCTAACCCCAGGCTTGCACATATATTTCTAAATTCTCCAATACACATGGTAATTTTGAACGTTCGAATTTCCTGAAGAAACTCTCCTCGGCATTTGCTTCTGGGTCGTGGGATTCTGTTGTGTATTTCAAACATAATCTATTACCTCAGGTCTCTGGGTTGTTAATTGGACTTGTGGTGGCTTCAAACAGTGCCTACCATGTCCTGGTCTTAGTTATGAATATTGTGAAATAGAGACAAGCATTCTAAGCACTTTAAATATATTTATCATATAAATGAATTCTCATTGTCATCTGTAACATCTGTACCTCACAAAAAAGTAAACTAATATGGCTTAATCAATATCTTTGTGCATAAAAAAATATACATTTTCTTTGGCTTTCTAGCAAAAATCTATGGAACAGGAAAAAAGGACATAAGCAAAAGGAGGAAATAAACATGCTTTCTTCCTTTTAATGTTTTAGGAATTGAAAAAGGGAGATTTGATTTTCTTTCTCATTACAAAAGTAAAGAATCCTTTATCCACTAAAAATACTACATAAACATTGCCCTGTGCATACAAAGAATAATAATCAAATGCAGTGCTATTGTTTTCAAGAGAAAATGCAAGGAATTATGTCAAGTAAAATGAATGTTCCAATAGATTCCCCACAGGCTATCCAACAGCTGTTTGATAGCTTCTGTTCAATCATTTGATGATGTGTCAACAATAATATGTCCATGCATGATTACTCTCTCTAAATTCCTATCAACAAAATATTCGCCGAATGGATGTACAAGAACGCATGCTGAATGTTTCCTGTCTGAGGATTCTTCCACAAAATACATATGATCATGCAGAAAAACGTTGTCTGCTTATGGCATGGTGTACATGAAAGTCGGTGAACTATCATGGCAGCTTCCATCTAAAGTGAATGGAATCCTGAAAAGGAAGTAAGACAGGTACGTTGTGCCTGGAATAAACTACCATTAGCATGACAATTAGATGTTATGATGAAACACTAGGTGGAGGGAAGCAAATGCTGTCCTTGGTCTATAGCAATTTTCTGCCTTTCTTGTAACTACTGTGAGGCTGGACAAAGAGGCTTGTTTTCTTTTCAGTTAGTTAATCATTAATATTAAAACTTGCAGGGCGGGATTCTCAATGACACTCAGAGCTCTTATTCCTCTTATTCAATTTTAATCTCCCTCCTCTATATTACTTAAGAAAAGTTCAAAGCTCATACTGGGCTTTTATTTTCAAAATGAAATATGAACCAAAAAGTAAATTCAGAGAGAGTAGATAATATCAAAATTATAAACTAAGCTGGTCTCGGAAGCAACAGCTTCCCCCATGTTAGAAGTTCTTACGCGGTTTACCTGTCAGAGATGCTGTCAATAGTACTTCCTTCTACAGTAGAAGTCTGAATTAGATGGCCGGTGAGTTCTGTTAGTGCCATTAGAAGCAGGTACTTAGAGAAGTCACTTGATCTTTTCCTCCTTTTTTTTCTCCACAGTTTAAGTCGCTTTACTGATTATAACTATATATATTTTATAGGCATTTATTTATGATTTGTGGGCCTTTGAGGTAAATACTGTCACCAAGTGTCACTGATTTTTTTTCTTAAATCCATACTAAATGTATAAATTTAGGAAGAAGAAAGAATGTAATGTGACTGAGCTTTCTTACTTAGGCAGTTTTTAAAATCTGTTAGTCAATAGCTAACACGGGATAACCAGGATGATGAAAAATTGGAGCCATGTAGAATTTGAGCTCTTAATGGGCATCAGGAGAAGATATTAAATGTGAGTGAGGAGCACTGGGATTGTAGATCAAGATATGTGAGTTAAAAGTCTATTGCAGGACATTAGCCATATGGTAATCTCAGATGACTGGGATCTTGAATATTAGCTCAGAGGCTCATTAGTAAGAAGGAACAGAGAAATACCTGTTTAGAGCATCATGGAAGCACAATCTTCAATATTCGGTTCCTAATAGCTCCACTGATGTGGAAAGCTATATAACTTTTTATTAAGCATGCCTGGGCTGTGGCTTGAGCCACAGGTAGTAAGCACAGTTTGGAGGTGGGGTGGGGGTGGGGTTACACATTTTGTTATGAAATGGGCAAATAAAAAGTTATGGAAAGTGAATATGCAAGAATGAAAGAGAATTAATTAATCCAGGTTAATACAGAAATAATTGTTCAACGTTCTCTACTTTGAGAATTTATTGAGCATTTACATATGTTTAGCAGTGAAGTAAATAATGCAGTACATCACAGATCTCATTTAATTGAATGAAAACAATAAATAAACTTAGTGATTAATAAAACTTACTGCTTATCAAATCCTTTTTTTGCAAACTTGAATAATTTTTAAATATATTAATCTTTTTTATTTGACCTGATAAAATACAAATTCCTTCATGGCAAATGAAATTTTAATTATGCTTTTCAGTAATTTAAATTTAGTGGATGTATCACTAATAAATGTATCTGATTTTTTCTTTTCCTTTATGGGGTTTCCTTATCTCAGTTTCTCACTTAGATTTTCCAGTTGGAATCCTTCCGCTTGTTTTCATCTAAGCAAGGTTTACATGCTCTGGCTCTTATACTCTTAATCTTTCCTCTATTTTCTGTTTGTGTACATGTGTGGGGCAATCCCAATTATTATTCAAGAAATACATGAGATGGAATCATTGTTTTACTAGATCTTACACAAGTCTTTAGTAAGAGTACACGTGGCAGCTTCTAATTTGTGAAATTGGAAACTAGAATTATTCAACCTCCACTATCTAATTAGTACCCCCGAGAACAGAGAAGAAGCGAAACCTTACATGTTTCATGTCCCTAATGGATAGTATATACTATGCTGATGATTCCTCATATGATGTGTCCTCTCACAACAGACTTTGCTTACATCACGAGCAGATGTTTGTGTTTACTTAGATGTCATCTGGAGCAACATTCTGTGATGAAGTCCAAAATTCATTTCTCTGTCGTTTTTTAATGGGGTACAATATAGGCTGGTAAATATATCTCCAAAGAACTTTTTTTATGAAATTTGGTGATGGATTTTAATTTCTCTTTTCCTATCAGATTTTAAAATAAAAATGATATTAAGTTTGACAGTACAAGGTAGTATATTCAACTGTCCATTTAATGCAATAACCTCTTGTTAGCATCGTAAAAACTGGTCCATCCAAATTTACGTCAACTCTAATGGTTAGGATGTTTTGTTTTATCTTCATTTTCTTTCAAGCTAATAAATTTCAATTATATTAATTACTTCAATTTGTCCTTCTGTGGCATCATCTCTACATCTTTGTAACCTCGGTAGTTCTTTCAATAATCCTGGTTTGTAAACACCTTTCTTGAACTTTGTTATGCTTTTACCACGTAAGTGAAACAACCAAAAAAGTCACCTAATTTAATAAAATAAAAACTAAAAATTAAAAAGTCTTTTTAATATTCTTCTTTTTTAAAAAATAAGCATTTTATTTTAGAATAATTTTAGGTTTGCAGAAATATTATGAAATATAGAGAATTCCTATTATTCCACACCTAGATTCCCTTATTGTTCACATCTTACATTTGTAGGTACATTTGTCACAATTAATGAACAAATATTAACACATTATTGTTAACCAAAGTCCATGTATACATTCTAATTTGTTAAACCCATGTATATATTAGGTTATATGACAAACAGGAATTAAAGTTGCAGGAGCAATTAAGATTGTTTATCAGTTGATCTTAAAATAGATTCTTCTGAATTTTCCTGGTGAACTCAATGTAATTACACAGTCTCTCTCTTTTTTTATTAGTTGAAAATATGAAAGTTTAATTTCTCAATAAGCACTGTCTTACTCTATTTCAAAGCTTTAGATTTCTAAAGTCCAATTAATTTCAGTCTTTATTATTAATGAATTTCTGTAAAATAAGTTTACTTGAACTATGAGATAACTATATGTAAAATATTATGTACACATGCTATGAAGTGAATCACTTTTAGTGCATGTTTTTATCATGTGCCTATCATATTTCAAACACTGGGCTGGTGCTAGAAAGAGTAAGGACGGGTCTCTGCCACTGAAATCCCCATGGTGTTGTCGATGAAGCTCGGTGTTTCCCGTGTTTATCCTGTAACAAGGTTTACACAAAGGATTGACTTATGGCCTGTCACTGGGTATGTCCTTTGAGCAAGAGAAGGGCAGTAGAAGTTTCTGAAAGGAGAAGATAAAAGGTACAAAGTCTCTTAAATGTGAAAGTGGAAAGCAGAAGACAGCATAATGCAATGTGAGAACTCGATCCGCTGTTTCTGAATTTGAGAACCAAAAAAAGCAGATAAGCCATGGGAAGTTGGCAATCTCTAAAACCTAGAAAGAGCAAGGAAATAGATTCCCCCTTAGATCCTCTAATAGAGAATACAGTGTTATCAACACCTTGTTTTTTGTTCAGTGTGACTCATTTTAGATTGTAGACTATAGCACTGAAAGAAAATAAATTCATACTGCTTTAAGTCACAAAGTTTACAGTAATTTGTTAAGGCAGCCATAGAAAACTAATACACTTGGTTTTTGACATAATGACCTTTTTCTGTTCCAGGATAATTTACAATTAGTTATTATATATTCCAATATTCTTTTCTTTTTCTTTTTTCTTTTTTCAAAAAGGTCAGGACTCCCTTTTGATTTTCCCTCAGAGTCTTCTTCCCAATACTTTTCTGGCATGGCTGATTTTGGTGTATGATTTTTAGAGGGCATGGACTAACCAAATTATTTACCTCATTGGACAACCTCCACCCACCATCACGCAGATTGTCTCCAGCCAAACTGATGGGAGGTACATAACCGACGGCAGATTCCATGGTGTAGAAATGCTTCAAGTTATGCTTCAGATTACAGCTAAGCCACATCCTTACTTATTTCCATTCCAGGCTCTATCATACTTCTTTGATTTGCTTTTCTAGGGAATAAAATCCTGGCTGTGCCCCCATGTATAGGCAATCTTATATATGGCAAATTCCAATCACCTTTAAGTGGATAACATAATCTTTGCTTTGAAGAATCTCAGAGCCCAGTATCAATGGAGAAAAATTAACCAGATAGTTTTAAGACATAAGTGCTAAGATACTGATAGACTTGGGTATACTGGTTTGGTTTCTAGTGTAATTCTTGGTGACAGTCTTGCAGGAGGTCCAGTAAGCCCTTCACAAACACTGGTGTGTCTCTTAATTAGGTAAGGAGCTTTTCCAACTTGCAGACAGAAGTCAAGTTTGATGGGTCTACTGAATTTATTAAGCAAGTTACTTAAAATTTTTATCCATTAATGATTATATGAAATTAAATTTATTTTTTTGGCCACAAATTTTGGTTATGAAACTTTCTAAGGCATTTTATATCTGCAAATAGGAATAAACCCAAATAATGATTTTTTTGAAGACCATGGACTGGGTCATAGTTGCTTCCATGATCCCCAATTCCATTCTTCTTACTACAAACAATTACCTCTGTAGTGCATCTTTATCTTACTAATCATATTTCAGAAGTATTTCTTAATGGTCAGTAACTGCATCTTTTAAGGGTTTATTCTAACTTTGTATCAATTGCTATTATTCAATGAAATTAATAATTTTAGTTTAAAATCTTCAATCCTATTCATGTCATGTAAGCATACAAATCAATTTAATATACAGCAAAACTAAATTTTTTGTCACAAATTAATTCTTATGATGATATAAAATTGTTATATTTATCATAATTTTTACATTCTAGAATCCGATCAACAGTAATAATGCATGATGACATATTGAGACAAAATAATAAAAAAATTTCCTGGAATAGAAAAGCTTCTTACTAATTAATTTGAATGAATGATAAACATAAAAGTTCACATTTTAAATAAAATGTTTCAATACAACAAATATTAATTGAGCACCAATTCTAGATAATATTATGCTGGACCCTGTGGAGAAAACAAAGATAAACAAGATCCATGAAATCCATAGGCACAAAAAATATTGAGGAGACTAATATGTACATGAGAAATTCTAAGGCAAATTGTGAAAAGTGCTGTAATAGAACTAAAGAAAATGCTATTGATAATAGAAAAGATATAAATTAATTAATTCCAGTGTGACAAACACCCCAGCTAGTTCCCTAGAAGAGCCATTCTTTTGTCTTTGGTCACATTAATCCTTCCAATTGATTCATGTTCTCCCTTTTATGTCCTGTCACTGAAATATACATATGAAGAGAACATATATTATATCATAATAATAATTATATATGAGGCATATAAATGCACATATATATTATATATAGTTATATATATGATATAATATTACATACACACATAAAATCCTTGAGGGTGAGGGCTATGATTTTTGTTAATCTTCCAGTATTTTCCATAATGCAGCATGGTTGTCTAAGTTTGTTGAATTTAAAAATAAATAGAAAATGTAGACCAAGCATTGCATAGAGGATTAAGCACTATATTCACTCACTTCAAATTCATAGGCTTCAAAAATATATCTTGGGATAATTGAAACTTGCTCATATAATAAAAGTAATACTTTTCTGAGTTATAAGAAATAATGAAGAGTTGTAAAAAGAGCAAACATCAGCAAAAATTGGCTTGTGTTGTATGCCACGAACGTGAGTACAGAAGCTGGAGACTTTCTGGGTTCAAAGATGTTACTTTATTGGCCAAGTTTAACCTGCACAGGGGCGAACTCTCAGGGTGTCTCCGGAGACAGAGTACCCACAGGGGCTGCAGACGAGAGTCGCGCCTAATGCTTACAGCTAGGTCCTTATATAGGGAAATTGGCGCACGCGGGCAAGAGTAAGCAAGCATTTGAACAAAAGCAGAGCTGGTGGTTAGCTATTGGCTACAGAGTTGGCGCGCGTGGGAAGGGTGGGGCACACAACGGTTATGCTTGCCTAAGCGGGAAAATTTCAAAACTAAACAGTCCATAATCAGCACATAGCAGGATGTTTACTCAACCTTCGGGGAGGAATGTTCTGTCCTTTCTTTCTAGGGGACTTTCCTAATTTTCTGGTTCTCAACAGCTTGCTTCTTATCATGCTTGACAAATATAATATACATGTCATATTAAACAAAACAAAACAAATATGAATGTATATATATTAAAGTTTCAATGAAAGTGACCCTGGCCAGTGTGGCTCAGTTAATAGGAGCATCATTTCATAACTGAAAGGTTAAAGAGTTCTATTCCCTAGGTTGTGAGTTCATTCCCTGGTTGGGGAGCAACAATCTTGGGTCTGGATGTGTATGGGAGGCAACCAACCAATGTTTCTCTCTCACATCAATGTTTTTCTCTCTCCCTTCCTCTCTCCCTTTCTCTCTGAATGCAATGAAAAAAAAAATGTCCTTGTAATCTTCAACAAAATATCGGCAAAGCTCATCCAGCAATATGTTAAAAAGATTGTGCACCATGGTCTAGTGGTATTCATCCCAGGAATGAAAGGATGGTATAATATTTGCAAATCAAAAATGTAATATATCACATAAACTAAATGAAAGACAAAAGTCACATGATCATATCAATAGATGCTGAAAAAGTATTTGATAAGGTACAGCATCCATTTATGACAAAAACAACCAGCAAAGTGGGAATGGAGGGAGCATGCCTCAACATAACAAAGGTCATATATGACAAACCTACAGCCAACATAATAATCTATGGGCAAAATTAAAAGCTTTCCCACTAAGATTGGAAACAAGAAAAAGGCGTCTGCTTTTACCACTTTTATTCACCATTGTATGGGATGTTCTAGCCACAGTGATTGGACAAAGAAAAAGAAATAAAAGGGATCCATATTGGAAAGGAGGAAGTAAAGCTGTCACTGTTTGCAGATGACATGATAGTGTACATAGAAAACCCTATAGTCTCCACCAAAAAACTGCTTGACCTAAAAAGTGAATTTAGAAAAATAGCATGATACAAAGAAAATATTCAGAAGTCGAAGGTCTTTTTGTACAACAACAGTGAAATATCAGAAACAGAAATTGGGAGGGGAAATCCCATTTACTATATCACAAAGAAAAATAAAGTACCTAGAAATAAATCTAACAAAGGAGGTAAAAGACCTGTACTCAGAAAACTACACAACACTGAAGAAAAAAATCATGGAAGACACAAACAAATGGAAACATATACCATGCTCATGGATTAGAAGAATCAACATCATCAAAATGTCCATACTGCCCAAAGCAATTTATAGATTCAATGCAATTTTTATTAGAATACCAATGGCATATTTCACAGGCATAACACAAATATTTCAAAAATTTATATGGAACCATAAATGACCCTAAATTGCCACAGCAATTTTGAGAAAGAAGAACAAATAGAAGGGATCACAATACCTGATATCAAACTGTATTAAAAGGCCACTGTAATCAAAACAGCCTGGTATTGGCATAGAGCAGACACATAGATCAATGGAACAGAATAGGGAGCTCAGAAATAAACCCTTGTCTCTATGGTCAATTAATATTTGACAGAGGGGGCAGGTACATAAAATGGAGTAAAAATAGCCTCTTCAATAATTGGTATTGGGAGATCCAGACAAGTACGTGCAAAAAAAATTTAACTAGACCACTAGGTTATACCATACAGAAAAATAAACTGAAGATGGATAAAAGACTTAACTATAAGCCATGACACCATGAAAGTCCTAGAGGAGAGCATTGGCAGGAAAATGTTAGCTATCCCCATGTAGCAATATTTTCACTGATACATCTCTAACAATGAAAATATCATAAACAGAAAAGGGCACGGGATATAATGGAAAGAATAAACAAATGGAACTGTATCAAATTAAATAGCTTCTGCAAGGCTAAAGAAAACATCAATAAAATGGAAAGGGAACCAACCTTAAGGGAGAACATATTTGCCAATGATCCCTTGGACAAGGGTTTGATCTCCAAATTATATAAAGGACTCACATGACTCTGCAGCAAGAAGACAAGCAATCCAATTTTTAAAAAATGGGCAAAAGTCCTGAACAGACACATCTCCAAGGAGAACATACAGAGGGCCCAGAGACACATGAAAAAGTGCTCAACATCACTAGCCATTAGAGAGTTGCAAATTAAAACCACAATGACATACTACTTCACAGTCGTCAGAGTAGCCACCATTAACAAATCAACAAACAAGTACTGGGAAGTTGTGGAAAAAAGGGAACCTTAGTACACTGTTGGTGGGAATGCAGACTGTGGAAAACAGTATGGAATTTTCTCAAAAAACTAAAGATGGAACTGCCTTTTGATCCACCTCTCCAACAGATGAGATTATATCCTAAGAACCCTGAAACACCAATTCAAAGAACTTATGCACCTCAATGTTCATAGCAGCATTATTTACAATAGCCACATGCTAGAAACAGCCTAAATGCCCATCATTAAATATGTGGAACAAAAAACTGTGGTACATTTACACAATAGAATGTTACAAAGCAGAAAGAAAGCAGGAACTCCTATCCTTCAAGACAGCATAGATGGATCTGGAGAGCATTATGCTAAGTAAAATAAGCCAGGCAGTGAAAGATAAACACCATATGGTCTCTCCTACAAGTGGAACCTAATCAACAAAACAAACAAATATGAAAAATAGAACCAGAGACATGGAAAAAAAGAACAAACTGACAGTGACCAAAGGGGTGGGGGTCAATGGGGAAAACAAGGGAAAGGGTCAAATTAAGGGACATGTATAAAGAACCCATGGACAAGGACAAAGTGGAGGGAATTGAATGTAGGAGGGCAGGGTGGGAAGGGAAGGGGAGAGTAATGGGGGATTAAGGAGGACAACTATAATTGAATAACAATAAAAAAATTTAAAAATGTCCTTGGGTGAATATATAAAAGTTTCAGTGAGGGTGGAAATGTCATAATCTGTGTATCCAAAACTAATCACCTTCAAATTAAGACTATATAGTTTTTGCTTTGTATAACCTTAATTAATCTTTTGTTATTTCAATCCAGAAATTTGTTTTAGTAAACTTTTACTGAAATCCCTGAATTGAAATTCTATTTCCATTTATACTATATTCATTAAAGGAGTAAGAGGTTAGCCAAAGCATTTTGTATACTCGATTGTACTGATATTGGCAATGTTGAAATGGAAATATTATTTAAGTGTATAAATGACTTTTTCTACTCAGAATAGTAATGAGAGTCCAATTTATATATTTGTCTATTTAAAATAATAAATTTTTAAATTTATTTTTATTGGTGTATTATGTAAAGTTTTTTTTTTAATATACACATTAAGTGAGAAGAATTTCTCATTAATGTCGCATAAATATATTTGCCCAGTGAGGTAAAATACTTTAAAATTTCTTACATGTACAATAAAATATCATTCACTTAAGTGCTTTTTTACTCTAACATATAACCTAAGAAAAAGTATCTTTGCAGGCATATTGACATTTATTGACAAGTGCTTTTTATACATTTTGTTAACAAACACACCTATAAAAGAATAACTCAAATATTTAATTCTGGAAATTACTTATGCTAGTTTATTATACACATTCAAAATTTGTTTTAACTTGGTGAAACATTAGCTTGTCTAATTGACCTGAGTTTTAAACATTTTTCTGAAATTTAAAGGTGGTTAGAATCCGTGAATTCTTTTATGTCATAGTAAATATATTGTTGTCATTTAGAAACAAAATATCTTTAGTCCTTTACAAAGTTCACCTTCAATTATACACTGCTAGAGCTGATAAAATAGTCCATTTTAAAACATGGATTTATGGGCAGACATAGTAAGAAAATAATATTCATTTAAATCTCTTTGACACATAACTTCAAATATAAATTCTGGAAAGACCATGAAAGGTAATAAAGAAGGGATATATTGATAGAAACTCAATTTAAAATTAGTTTGATTTATTTTTAAAAGAGATATTTATTGAAAAATAATAAAAATATATATCCAATACCTCTTCTAACTTAGGTTTTATCATGTATAAAATGGGGCAAATGGAATCACATAATGCATCTCTTAGTGTCTGGTTAAAGCAAGCGCCTACTCTACGTTTGCTAGCTTATTATTATCTACACAAGGAAAGGGGAGAGCAAATGTTAGCCATTTTTATCTTTCTGTTATATTTCCTGAGGTAAAAGGAATCTTTAACAGTCATTTTCTTTTCATCTTTCTGTGTGGGTAGATATTACTATCGTACTAAACTTTGAAGTTTTTTACCTGGGATGAAGTATATTCAACCAGTGTTATACTAAGTGAAATAAGTCAGGTGGAGAAAGACAAATACTCTACAGTTTCACTTATATATGGAATCTAAGAAAAACAAAGAAACAAACCAAACCAAAACAAAAAACAGACTCATAGAAACAGAGACAAAAATGATGTAATAGTGTATACCAACTATACTTAAATATATATATAAAAAAAAAAAAAAAAAAACTGTGGCAGGCAGACTTCTCAAATAGTCCCTGAGATTATTCATTGTCCCGGTGAGCTATTTATAACCCTCTTCCCTTAAAGGTAGGTGAACCTGACCTAATTAGGTAATCCCTTTTTAAAGCGGGTCTAGAGGTCAGAGAAAAAAGAAATCTGATTCAAAATGCAGGAGAAAGGACAATGAAGGGCCCCGTGTGAAATGAGGTAAGAATGGGCTTAACAATCGAGAGCAGTTCCTGATCCACAGAGAGCAAGAATACAGAGACCTCTGTCACACAACTGCAATAAGACGAAATTTCCCAGAATTTAAGGGAACTCGGAAATAGATTTTTCCCTAGTTGAGTTTCCAGATAAAAATGCCCTTGTCAACATCATGATCTCAACCTTATGAGACCCTGAGCTGAAGACCCAGCTGAATTATACAAGAGTCCCATGAAAATTGTTCTTTGTTTTAGGCCAGTTTTGTGTAATTTGTTACTCAGCAATATAAAACAAATACAAGGGAACAGGAGTGGTCCTTTTAGTTTTACATGTAATTTGAGGGCATCTGATATGTATTAGGCACTGTCATAGATCTTGCTGTCACAAAGCTGAGTGACTCAATTTTGTGAAATAGTTAAGTAAACATATCTGGTGTACAAATGATGTGGTCGAAAATAGGTGAAGAGGGTCACGAGATATCTAGGGAGGGGTAAGGGAGACTTGGGAAGCAGGGCAGTTCTCCGAGTCTATTTCCTGGGCCAGATGCCAGAGGAAGGTTGGGGGTGGGGGCCACCGTGAAAGGAGGCCAGGTAGAAAAGTGGGCTCTTGATCTCAGACATTCGCCGCTCAGAAACCAGTTTTGAACTTGGCACAATTAATAACATTTCTACTGGGTTAACATCTGGAATGCACTCGATGTGTGTACTTTTTAATCTAATAAGGCAGTAATTTTCAAAATGTGGTCCATTATCTGTACCCCCAGGACTTTGTCTTGTACTGGTGAGGAAGTAGAGGAATTAATTGAGTAGAATCGCTGCAGAGGGTCAGAGATCCTTCCCAGAAATTACAAAGACCAGGAAGCTTGTCAATATTAACAACAGCTGGATGAGTTTTGCCAGCTATTGTTATTGCATTGTTTCTCTAATATATTGTGGAAAAAATATCACACAAAATCTTGATAATTATGGAACTTCCTGCATCCCATTTTGAATCTAAGTCTCTGGAGGTCGGCAAAGCTACACTGTTACTAATCTCTCTGCTGGTAAGTCCTTGTCACATTAAATTAGAGAAACATTGCCTTATAATCACCTTGTTTATCCTATACTCTTCCTACCAATGTGGATAACTTTCTTGTCTTGATGTCCACTCAGCTGATTTTCCTCCTGCCCTTCTATAAGGGATAGATTCCTGAGCTTCTATTCTGACTCAATATGACCTAACTTAGACCTGCTAAATGTTTCTACCACTTGTGATTCAGCTGGATCAAAATTGCTTTGGTCCCCTGAGAAATGACTATTGTATATATTACTTGGTTGGACATGAAAGCATTTATTACTTTGTAACAAGATATTACATTACAACATATTTCAGAAAAAAATGAGTATATTAAAACAAGGGTTTAGCTATAATAGAGAGACTGCCTATATCCAAGGATTCAAAGCATAAAAGTAAAAAGAGAAGAGCTAATAGCAATAACAAAATATGAAATATTATCCATTATATTTGTTTTTCTTCATGGAGAACATTACTGCATATACATCTCAGTCTTCAAGAACAGTCTCTGTTGTTTTTGTTCAATGTTTCCTCATGATCAGACTCCGATCATGCACTTTGTCCTAGATTAGTGATTTTCAACCATATGCCACAAGGATTTTTTAAAACATAAAATACCTGACTATTTACTCAGGGGCACTGACCTCTCTCCTTCAGATTGTCAAATAAAAAAAAATGGTAAGTCAACACAACAATAGCTGTCCAGTGTGAATGAATCAAAATTATTCCCTTTTTTGTTAGATCAGCAAAAAATATATATTTTGGTGTGCTGCAGAATTTTAGTAATTAGTTTATGTGTGCCACAAGATGAAAAAGGTTGATTATCTCTGTTCTAGAGTATCACAGGATTGATGTTATTTCATTTCATCCTTCCATTGTTGATATATTGATTTGTCCCACTATTAGTGGCCGTACTTTAATCACTCAGTGAAGATAGAATGTCTAGATATCTTCAACATGAAGTTACATGTTTTTCTTTTATAAATAAATATATTATGAGAAAAATCTTTGAGGCTTCATAAAATCTTGTTCCTCATCCCACTTTCTCCCAATAGTGCAGCATCCATTGACAGTTTTATCTTGCCTAAATGTTTATTATGATGATGCTAAATAGAGATAATCAGATTCCATCAATCTTTCTACATTTATTAGTTGGCACTATATTGTAAGAAAGTATTCTTTTCTTTTCTAGTTATGTATTCGTTTACTTACATATTTACTTATTTATGGATCTAATTTATTTCATATAACATAATACATGATTGTCATTGCATATTTTGTGTTCAAATTGTTTTATATTTGGCTGTTAAGACCTCCTTTAATCCACAACAATAAAATTCAAAAGTATTAAATAAATAAATAAATAAAGAGTAAATGTCATTTGTCATGTGCCCCTCATTAAGTGCTTTATTACTTTTGGTACAATAAGATTTTCTAGCTTCATCTTGTGCTTCTCCTGCCCTAGCCTGATTCAGCCGTTTTTCTAGAGGCTCTGGATTGATTTACTGAGGGATGTAATTAAAAACCAAGATCTCTGCTCCAGGTGTGCTCATGGCTACTTGTGCTTTTCCAAGGCCTTCACAATGTACAGAACGAGAATACCACCCCCTTCTGCATGCATTTATGCTATAAACATTTACCTCTTTATCAAACTTATTGAGATTATCCTAGTGGAACACAAATTCTAATGCAACACTACCAGGTTCACTCTAGATTTATCTCTTTAGGTATTTGTGATACACTTCCCCAAGGATAAGCTGCCTGCATCCCATTGTATCCAATACAATTTTGTATTTGCTTAACAGCCCTGTGCATAACCACAAGGCAATTAATAGACTTTGTGGAGACCCAGAAAAATATTTTTGTGGTCTTTTACCAGAATAAAAATATTATTAAGTGTTTATTCATGGGTTCATGTAAGGTATGGAGACATAAAAATTTTAGAAAAATGGGTAGAGGCACATATGCGTTTGTTTATTGTCAAATCAATATGTGCAGATTGTCACCACATTGTCTAGGCACTATCTCTTCCCATCCAGACCCTAGAACCAGCTTTTCCTGTCGTTTATTTTAAAATGTACCATTCCTGATTAATTTCCTATCTTCCAGGAAAAAGGAGCAATGTGGTTATTTGAAGTGCCATGGATCTTCCAAGTCTGTTTGTATGAAACAATATATATGATCTTATTTTTGCAGTGCCTTAAAAAGATCTATTTACTGCTGATTTTATAATTTCTCATGACATTACATCATTCATCCTGCAGTTCATGAATACTGGTTTGCACTGACTCTATCAAAATTTGTTACTATGTTTCATTGACAAGAATCAAAAATACAAGTCTTAACCAGAGTGTGCAGGGAAAATAAATGGTAATTCATTTTCTGGTTATGTGAAATTTATCATACAGCATTTTCTAGTTAAAATATAGAACAACATATATTCTAATCCTAATGTTTCTTGAACTTCGTATATTGTAATCACTGAATCCTGGAATAAAATATTTTTCAATGCTGACCATATTCCTTACTTTCCTGCTTTCCAAATAATGCCACCAATAGAGAGGGTTTGTCAGGAGTCCTGGAGAGAGCAAGAAGAATGATCCCATTTGGACAAGGAATGTCCATTTCTCACCTGGTATGTCTTATAATGAACTGGGAGAAGCATGACATCACATCATTTAGCAGCAAGAGAGTACATAAGCTGGAAATGCTTGTTGATGGTCCTGAATGCTCTTGGAGAAGGCAGGCTGAGACTCCCCTGGAGGAAGGACTGATATGCTGATATGCGATGGGAGATCTGTGGAGAGATACCAGTGGCAGTGGTGGACTCCCCACAGCCCACAGGTGCTACATAGATCAGCGATTAGAAGGTAGAAAGCAAAAGACGGTGTACTGGCCACACATTTGGCTCAAACCAGTGCACTGCCAGCCCCTCTTGACTCTCCTTGGCTCAAAGCATAGAGCTCATCATGTCATTGTCTTTTTCAGTAATGAATCCCCTAGTCCAGTGAAAGAAATATGGCCCCCATATAGGAGTGATCCTATAACCAACTGCTCTCCTGAAACCATGGATAAGCCATGGGACCCAGAGATGACCCCATATGCATGAATCTTTGAGCTCCTTGGGGCATCTGATTTGTCCCCTGTGTGGCTGAGGAGAAATAGAAAGTTAGATTGTATCCCTAAAGGGAAAAACAGGGACAGGACCATGTGCTTCCTGGTCTAGTTTTAGAGCATTGTTCCTGAATGACCCGGCAAGAAAAGATGTTAGAGAGAGCCAGGCCCTTGAGATTCATGCTCCAGGAAAAAAAGAAACTAAAACAAAAACAAAACAAAAAAACAAACCTTCATGTCCAGGTCAAGGATACCATGTTGCCTAATTCCTGACAGCTCCAGGTCGCTGACTGTCTGGATGTCTTTCTGCACCAGGATTGGACTCCAACAGGCTGCCTTTCTTCCATGACATCTTCACTGTGCACTTCCAGTTGCCCATGAGCTACCCCTCTGCCTCTATAATTTTTATTATTTAAGGAGACAACTGTACTTGAACAACAATAAAAAAAATAAAAATTGGGGATCCTAGAATCTCACCTATTATTTTCCACTACAACTTTTAAAGTGCATGCCAAAGATTTAATTATGGCATACTGAAAATACATAATTAATAGTAAAAATCTGGCTAAACTGGGTTCATTGAGGGAAATCTAGTCCAAATTAATAAAAATATTGAGCATAAATCCTTTTATTAAAAATTTATTATTTAACAATTTGTAATATCTGGGTTATTTTTTAAATTTCTAATATCAATATTTTTCTATGAAACTGAATATCAATTCATACAGATGTTGCAATAATCAATGATTTTTAACTATATTTTATTGATTATGCTGTTACAGTTGTCCCACTTTCCCCCCCTTCTTGCCCCCCATCCCCTTACTCCCCCTTTCCCCACCCTTTAGTTTTGTCCATAGGTCATACACATAAGTCCTTCTGCTCCTGCACTTCCTATACATTCTTAACCTCCCCCTGTCTGTTGTCTACCTACCATTTATGCTACTTGTTCTGTGCCCTGTTCCCACCCTCTCCCCCTACCACTCCCCTGTTGATATTCCTCCATACCTTATATAACTCCCTTTAACATTTCATACAATAAAGGCTGGGTGGTGATGAACTTCTTGAACCTTATCTGAGAAGCACTGTATCTGCCCTTCCATTCTAAATGAAAACTTTGCTGGATTGAATATTCTTGGATGTAGGTCCTTGCCTTTCATGACTTGGAATACTTCTCTCCAGCCCCTTCTTGCCTGTAAGATCTCTTGTGAGAAATCAGCTGACAGTCTTATGGGAATTCCTTTGTAGGTAACCGTCTCCTTTTCTCTGGCTGCTTCTAGGATCCTTTCCTTATTTTTGATCTTGGGTAATGTAATTATGATGTGTCTTGGTGTGTTCCTCTTTGGGTCCAACCTCTTTGGGACGCTCTGGGCTTCCTGGACTTCCCGAAAGTCTATTTCCTTCACCAGCTTCGGGAAATTCTCCATTATTATGTGTTCACATAAGTTTTCAATTCCTTGGATTTCTTCTTCTCCTTCTGGCAGCCCTATGATCCGTATGTTGGGACGTTTACAGATGTCCTGGAGGTTTCTGAGCTCCTCCTCCGTTTTTTGATTTCTTGTTTCTTCATTCTTTTCTGGTTGGATGTTTTTTTCTTTCTGCTGGTCCACTCTGTTGATTTGAGCCCCAGTTTCCTTCTTATCCCTATTGGTTCCCTGCAGATCTCTACTCATTTGTTCAAGCAATTTCGATCATTTTTTGTTGAATTCTGTAAGCATCCTTATTACTAGGGTTTTAAACTGTGCATCTGATAGGTTGGCTATCTCTTGGTCGGTTAGTTCTGGAGTTTTGATCTGTTTCTTTCTTTGGGCCATTTTTTTTTTGCTCCTGTTACTGTAAGGGGGTGGAGCCTTGGGGTTCACCTGGGCAGGGAAACTCACGGTCGTTGTGCTGTGACGTAGCCTGTGGGGGTGGGACCTGAGAGCACAATGGCGCCTGCTCCGCTCTCTGCACCTGCTCCGCTCTCCGCAGCCACATCGCCTCCTGCAAGCAATTTGAGCCCCTCTGTGCTGGCTCTGGGGGTCGCTCCGGGGTCAGTGGACGGGCTGCACAGCTCCAATCCCCCGCGGGTCTGCCAGCGAACTCTCCTATGAGGTTGGGAGTTCCTCCCGCCTCCAACTCCACCCCCACAGGTGCTCTAAATCTGCGCCGATGGGTTGCGCCCTGCTTTCTCTCCCGGTCCGTCTGCCCGAGAATGCGGACCTGCCCAGTCCACCAGTCTCGACCCCGCTGGGTCCGGATGAGCCGGGCACAGACCGCGCTTTGGTCAGGCACCCCCGTCTGGGTGTGCTGCAGCCCCGCGGGAACCGCCTCTCCAACCGCGGACCTACTGTCTGCTCACCAGCTCGCAGTGGGGTCACTGAGCGCTCTCCCTCCGCCCTGCTCCTCCCGGCTCACCAGACTGGATGAATGTATCTTCTTTAATTCCTTGGTTGTCGGACTTCCTCTCAATTCGATTTTCTGTCAGATATGGCTGTTTTTGGTTGTGTAAATTTCTGATTTTTTCCTTGTTTGGTTGTGCGAAGCGGCACGGTGCATTCACCTATGCCGCCATCTTAGGAAGTAAATAATGATTTTTTAAGACAGTTCCTTGGAAATGAATTGGCTAGGTTAAAATATGAATTATCAAGATTCAGGTAGGTATTAAAGAGGGTTTGCATGATAATTATAAGGTCTAGTTTAAAAAAAAACTTTAACAATGCTTTTATATTCAATATATATATTTTTATTTTATTTACCACTATTTTTTATCCAGTAAGAAATAGTTTCCTTTCTTTTTTTTACCTGTTGGTTTTATTAGGCTTATTTATTTTTTATGAAGTATTTCTGTTTGATATTTTTCAGAAATGATAGTACTTGTTTGATATCAAATTCCATTAAAATAGTAAAGCAAATGTCACCTAGGCTACAAGCCTTGTGTAAAAATGGCTTTGTACCCAGTTTTGGGGAGTCATAAAGAATTTGAAACTCCAGGTTATCATATGTATAATAATCTCAAAATTGAATAGAAAAAATATTTCATGAAAATTATTGAAACAAGTCAAAATAGCTTAGAATCCTGTATAAATTATTGTTACAGTCAATATTTAAAGACAAAATATATCTATGTGTGCATACTACATGTAGGAAATATGAACGTATCAGTTTGAAATATATTTTTAAACTTGAAATATAATGTTTTCTTTCCAGCTACAAATGCTATAATAAAATCTTTACCTTTAATAAAAATTAAATTGATTTGTGATTCTTTTATCAAAATTGAGTTATTCAACTGTAGGACTTTGAATGGTTTATTACTCACTTTTATGAGTAATAAACAAAACAAAAATGTCTTATATTATACTTGTTTATCATGTCAAAATTTATCAGATACCTTTCATTCAATTTTTTCTCTATTACTATCAGAGATATTTTTCTGTTCTAGTCCTATTCTGTTTTATATCTAGTCCAAATCATATTTCTTTTACTATTTATCAGATTGTATTCCTGTAAGGTTGAAATCTATTTTACTTCTTGGCTTTAGCTTATATTTTTCTAGTTTCTACAATATTTAGAAATACTGCACATCACTTTAGTAATATTTTCAACATCATTTACTTTCAATAGTTAAATATAGTCTATGTTTTTTTTCTAAGCTGCAGTTAAAAATCAAATCTTTGACAGATCATTAGAATTAATTCAATCATTTTCTTAACTTATTCTTATGACATTGAGTTTTATTTTTCTCTATTCATGTTATTTAAAATTTCAAAACAAAGCCCAATGTATAGGTCACACACACATAGATACATGTAAATCAAGCAGGCACACTTCTATACTTATAAATTGTTTAGTCAGTAGACTTGGGTCACTATTATTTGGGGACATCTTAAAGTTTTGTTGCTATCTCTCATGGCTCATATGTATTGACACTTTACATACAGTTAAAAAAATTAAATCTATACATGGAAATATAAAGATATGTTTCTTACTTTTAGACCATGGCCAATTAAGTTAACTATGAACATCTTCATATAATTAAAACCTAGAAGTGGTAGGCAAAATTAAAAGGGGGTGGTGCTCAGGGTGAACACTTAGTTAACCTTGCAATAAAGTAAAATTCCCAGGTGTCTAAATTGGTAATTTATAATGTGGCATTTAATGAGTGTATGTCTAAATACACAGAAAAAGTTTTTAAGGGCTAGTGATTTATACTTTAATATACTTATACACACATATGCAGAAGTTAAGGTACTCAGATAAGCAAGATAGGAAGTATGAAATTACATCACTGAATAAAGCCCAGAAACTCTAATTCCAATGAAAATCTTACCAATTCAAGGAGTAAGAAGAAATTTTATTTGTTTCCAATGCACTTTGAGTAAAGAATATATTCTTTTGTAAATAATTAGCCAAATTTGTAAAGAATTTGCCATGTGGTGGTGAGTGGTTAAAATTAGGTCAACTTAGAAGGAGTAGGAAGAGTGAAGTCAGTAAGATTAGATGAGTATGAACACAACGTATTCCAGGTATGGGAAACCACACCAAGCTTAATCGGAACAAAATCCAAGAAATGCAGCTATTTCTGAATATACAATGGAGAGCCTCCTTTACTAAACTTTTGTAGAAAGAGTAATAAGGATTAGGTTTGGAAAATAGTGGACTTTGGTTAATTTATTTAACTGCATCTTAAATTCTGGACTTCTGGCCAAGATGGAGGCATAGGCAGATACACTTTGCCTCCTCACACAACCAAAAGAAGGACAACCACCTATTTAAAAACAAAAATCAACCAGAACTGCCAGAAAATCAAACTGTATGGAAGTTGAACAACCAATGAGTTAAAGAAGAAACATTCATCCAGGCTGTTAGGAGATGGGCAACCAGGGCAGGGAGGACGCATGGCAAGGCAGTGGGTGGAGGATAGGGAAGGAGAGGTGAAGGCTGGCAGACCAGGCAGTCCCACATTTGTGTCTGGATAAACTGGGAGGAACAATTGGGGAGCGAGACAGACCTCGCAAACCAGGGTTCCAGAGCGGGGAAATAAAGCCTCAAAGCCTCTGGCTGTAAAAACCTGTGGGGTCTTTGATGGCAGGAGAAACTCCCAGCCCCACAGGAGACACACAGGGTCCTAGAATGTACACAAACTACCCACCAAGGAATCAGCACCAGAAGGGCTCAATTTGCTTGTGGAAAGTGGGGAAAGTGACTGAAAGCCAGAGGAGAGCCTAGCAAGTGGCAATGTTCCCTCTCTGACCCCACCCTGACATACAGCACCACTATACAGTGACGTGAGTTACCCCACCCTGACAAATACCTAAGGCTCCTCCCCTTACAATGTAACAGGTGTGCTAAGACAAAGAAATACGGCCCAAATGAACAAACAGATCAAAACTCCAAAAATAGAACTAAGCCATGAGGAGAGAGCCAACCTAACAGATGCAGAGTTCAAAACACTGGCAATCATGATGCTCACAGAAATGGTTGAGTACGGTAGCAAAATAGAGGAAAAACTGAAGGCTATGCAAAGTGAAACAAAGAAAAATATACAGGGAACCAACAGTGAAGGGAAGGAAACCAGGATTCACATCAGAGGTTTGGAGCAGAAGGAAGAAGTAAACATTTTACCAGAACAGAATGAAGAAACAAGAATTCAAAAAAATGACCAGAGGCTTAGGAACTTCCAGGACAATTTTAAACATTCAACATCCAAATCATAGGGTGCCAGAAGGAAGAGAGGAAGAGCAAGAAACTGAAAACTTATTTGAAAAAGATAATGAAGAAGCCCTGGCTGGTGTATCTCAGTGGACTGAGTGCAGGTTGCGAACCAAAGGGTCACCCGTTCAATTTTCAGTGAGGACACAGGTCTGGGTTTTGGGCCACGTCCCAAGTAGGTGGAACACAAGAGGCAACCACACATTGCTGTTTCTCTCCCTTTGTCTTTCCCTTCCCCTCTCTCTAAAAATAAATAAATAAAAAGAAAAAAAAACAATCTCTTCTAAAAAGAAATAATGAAGGAGAACTTCCACAATCTGGCAAAGGAAATAGACTTCCAGGAAGTCCAGGAAGCTCGGAGAGTCCCAAAGAAGTTGGATCCAAAGAGGAACACACCAAGACACATCATAATTACATTACCCAAGATTAAAAATAAGGAGAGAATCCTAGAAGCAGCAAGACAAAAGGAGACAGCTACCTACAAAGGAATTCCCATAAGACTGTTAGCTGATTTCTCAAAAGAGACTTTGCAGGCAAGAACGGGCTAGAGAAAAGTATTCCAAGTCATGAAAAGCAAGGACCTACATCCAAGATTACTCTATTCAGCAAAGCTATCATTTAGAATGGAAGGGTAGATAAAGTGCTTCCCAGATAAAGTCAAGTTAAAGGAGTTCATCATCAGCAAGCCCTTATTATATGAAACATTAAAGGGATTTATCTAAGAAGATCAAAACTACGAACAGCAAAATGACAATGAACACAAGTATCAATAGCTGAGCCTAAAGACAAAAATAAAAAAGAACTAAGCAAACAACTAGAACAGGAACAGAATCACAGAAGTGGATTATCACATGGAGGATTATCAGTGGGGGAGGGAGAATGAAGGGAAACTTACAAGGAATAAGAAACTTAAATGGTAGGTACAAACTAGACAGGGAGAGGTTAAGAATAGTGTAGGAAATGTAGCAGGCAAAGAACTTTTATGTATGATCCATGGATATGAACTAGGGGTAGGGGGGAATGTTGATAGGAGATTGGGTCAGGGCAGAGGGGAATAAAGGGGAGAAAAAAAATAAGAAAACTGTAATATCATAATCAATGAAATATACTTAAAAATAGATAAAGCTTGGGACTTCCTGCCAAGATGGAGGTGTAGGTAGACACACTATGCCTCCTCGCACAACCAAAAGAGGAAAATCATCAATTTAAAAACAAAAAACAACCAGATCTGACAGAAAATCCAACTGTTTGGCAGTCCCACAACCAATAAGTTAAGAAGACACATTCATCCAGACTGGTAAGTGAGGTGGAGAGCGCGAGGCGAGCCAGAGCTTTGTGGAGCCGTGGGGGCAACGCTGCAGCTGCCCGGAGAGGCCTGCGGCTGGCCAACCTGGACCTACCGGGGCTGAGACTGGTGGACCGGGCGGTTCCTCATACATGTGCAGATAGACCAGGAGGAAAAGCTGGGGAGCAGAGCATCTCGAGCAGCCCACCATTGCAGGGAAACAAAGCCTCAAACCACTGATTGAAAACACCTGTTGGGGTTGAGGTGGTGCCAGGAGGAACTCTTAGCACCACAGAAGAGTTCATTGGAGAGACCCACAGGGACTTAGATCTGTACAGGCCCACCCACATGGGAGCCGGTGCAGAGGGGCCCAACTTGCTTCCAATTTGCTTGTGGGTGTCAGTTGAGGTGATTGGGGAGCTGAGGGGAGCAGAGCAACTGCCATTGTTCTGCCTCAGGCCCTGCCCCCACATGCAGCATCACAACACAACCATGTGGGTTACCCCGCCCTGGTGAACACCTAAGGCTCCGCCCCCTAAAGTAACAGGCGCACTGAGAAAAAAAAAATGGCCCAAATGAAAGACCAGATCAAGGCTCCAGAAAAAATACAACTAAGCCACAAAGAGATAGCCAACCTATCAGATGCACAGTTCAAAACACTGGTAATCAGGACGCTCACAGGATTGGTTGAATTTGGTCACAAATTAGATGAAAATAAGAAGAATACACTAAGAGAAATGAGGGGAAATGTACAGGGAACCAATAGTGATGGGAAGGAAACTGGGACTCAGATCAACGGTGTGGACCAGAAGGAAGAGAAAAACACTCAACCAGAAAGAAATGAAGAAACAAGAATTCAAAAAAATGAGGAGAGACTTAGGAACCTCTGGGACATCTGTAAACATCTGAACATCTGGGTCATAGGCGTGCCAGAAGGAGAAGAGGAAAACCAAGGGATTG
This sequence comes from Micronycteris hirsuta, assembly GCA_004026765.1. Lineage (NCBI taxonomy): Eukaryota > Metazoa > Chordata > Mammalia > Chiroptera > Phyllostomidae > Micronycteris > Micronycteris hirsuta. Next base: position 71,302 of record PVJI01004438.1, on the reverse strand, counting down.
AATGCTTATTTGAACAAATAATAAAGGAAAACTTCCCCAATCTGGCAAAGGAAATAGACTTCCAGAAAGTCCAGGAAGCTCAGAGAGTCCCAAAGAAGTTGGACCCAAAGAGGAACACACCAAGACACATCATAATTACATTACCCAAGATTAAAAATAAGGAGAGAATCCTAGAAGCAGCAAGACAAAAGGAGACAATTACCTACAAAGGAGTTCCCATAAGACTGTCAGCTGATTTCTCAAAAGAGACCTTTCAGGCAAGAAGGGGCTGGAAAGAAGTATACCAATTCATGAAAGGCAAGGACCTACATCCAAGAATACTCTATCCAGCAAAATTTTCATTTAGAATGGAAGGACAGATAAAGTGCTTCTCAGATAAGGTCAAGTTCAAGGAGTTCATCATCACCCAGCCTTTATTATATTAAATGTTAAAGTGATTTATATAAGGCATGGAGGGATATCAACAGGGGAGTGGGAGGGGGATAGAGGAGGAGAAAGTACAGAGAATAGGCAGCGTAAACGGTAGGTAGAAAACGGACAGGGGGAGGTTGAGAATAGTATGGGAAATGTGGAAGCCAGGAAATTGATGTATATGACCCATGGACAAAAACTAAAGGGCAGGGAATGGGGGGTGTGGGGCGGGGTGGAGGCAAATAGAGGTCAGGAAATAGGACAACTGTAATAGCATAATCAATAACATAAATTAAAAAAAATAGATAAACCTTTTGTTAAATTCCTATTACAAGACTTCTAACCAAGATGGAGTCAAAAAGAATAGCTGTGCCTTTCCCCTGAAATAACTAGAAACATACAAAATACGTTAAATGATGTCTTACCAAACACTGGGCATCAGATAATGAAAAAAAAAAGATTCTTGAGACATGGGAAATAACTGAGTTTAGAATTCGATTGCCTCAGCTTACTGAGCTGTTTCCAGGCTTTGGAAGAAGGAGGGGAATCCCAGCAATTGTTATTGAATTCTCTGAAGGGAAGATCTAGAGTCCAAGGAGACTAGGGCTGCTAGAGCTTATGGGACAAAGCACCAGAGAAGAAGAGCTTCACAGAGAGCTCCAGAGATTTGAGAGGATTACCTCCAGTATTCAACAATGTAATGATTGTGTATATCAGTGACAGGAAATGTCTCTGAGGGATACCACCTGAAGCTGGGAAAATAAACACCTGAAAAGATTAGAGAGGAGAGTACCTGGCAGAAACCTAGGGCCTGTAATACTGGCTATTTCCCTCTGCCATGCTGGAATACCTCCTGATTTAAAGGGCCTCACACAGGTGCACAGAAGGAAATTTTCTGAGATGTGAGCAATATTTAGCCTTGACTGAGCACTGTGATGCTCCCCCTTCACAATCTTAAAAACAGAACCTGATAAAATCAAATTATTTGTAAGTAATTTATCTGTATTATAGACTAAAGCTCAAAGATACATTCACCAGAATATATATGTGTATATACATGCACGTGGGCACATATATGTGTGTGTGTATGCATATATATATTATATGTGAGTATGTATAATATATGTAAATATATATATATATTATATATATATATATATATATATATATATATATAGAGAGAGAGAGAGAGAGAGAGAGAGAGAGAGCTACTGAGTTCACTTCCAGCTGTCACTGGCACCAGACACATAGATGGTAATCAATTCATCTGACTTTATTTTTCATCATCATGGGTTTTTGAGTGAGCAACACCTGGGCCATTAAATAAAAATACTAGCTATTTGATTTAGAGTAATTTTTTTAATCTAGAGAATGAAGATTGAGGTTGTTTCAATGATTAAATATATAACATAAATTTATAAACCAGTGCCTAACAGTAACCAATCAATGAATATTACCTATAATTATGACTAAGGAGTGCAAATTCAGTTAAATGTGTAACAAGCACCCAAGTTTCTGCTTTCTTCATTTTATAAATACCAGGGATTAAGATCACAAACAACAGACTCTAAGATATTACTTAAAGATGATATATTAGAAGAAGACATGATAAATTTTCATCAATAGTATAATCAGGTATATATAATCAGGTATAAAATATAAAAGCAATTATTTGTGGTGTCCATTCTACCTACATGATTAAAAATTGTATTGAGGATATGCCTTCAAACTGTTGCCATGGATTATTTAATTAACATAAAAGGTTACTTCTCTACAGAAATAGCAATGGAGAACAATTATAATATAAAAGTTTTATGCATTCTAAATGTGCTGTACCTACCTCTAAATAATTTCCCTAACAACAGGCTGTTTATTATTGATCTTAAAAGTTAAAGCTCAGATTTTACCAGTTTACTTCATAGGTAAATTGGTAAAAGGCAAAGCTGAAGAATATTAAGAATGATTTGCTAGCACAAATATTATTATGTTGTACACATAAGAATATATTGAGGTATTCCTTGTACTTTTGGGTTTCTAGTTAGTAAAAATATAGTTGCTTTTTTTAAAATAACAAATGCAGATCAACATCTAGTGATGAAGGACTGTATGCAGAGATCAGTTTCAGAGAAGTTGTAATAATGTGATTATTCCACCTACATCCTAATAATATATTAAAGAATAAAGGATAAAGAAGCATGGTGTGCCAGGGAATGAAGAAAATGAAGCCCTAATATTCAATTTCTACCTAAAAGCAGTGGAAACTTCTATGAATGTCTTCACTTCGGTGCATCTCGGTTTCCTCATTGTACAATAATGTTGAAGCCAGACAATGTATAAAGTCCTTGTCAGCTGTTAACATGTTATAAACATATTGTGACCAAATTACCAAAGAGTTTATATTCATTGATTTTTTTACATTCTGAAAGTATTAGAGAGGTGAAATTTGTGCATATTTTTAGTCTAAAATAAAGAACATCTAAATCAAATCAATACATTTATTAGATATAAATGAATAGTACCTATAATTATAAATAAGGACTACAAATTCAGTTAAAAATGTAACAAATACCCAAGTTTCTGCCTTCTTCATTTTATGAATACCAGGGATTCCACCTGCTAGAACCTCAGGAGAGCTTGAAAGCTCGGTGGGCCTGCTACTGCATGATTTAATGTAAGCTCTCAGCTATTCTCAAGGATTAAAGGAAGAGTACCAATCTGGGCTAAAACTGAGAACAAGGCCTAGTTGCTTCCAGATTTAGTTTGGGTTTTAGTCTAACCAATTTTCTTCTTTGAATGACAGTGTTTTTTTCTTAAGAACTTGACAATATGAGCATTTTTCCCAACTGTTTCTTATTTGGTACATTAAGCTGAAAAGCAGCTCTTTGAGGTCAAAGGAGAAAAGAGATTAATTGAGCATAAATGTTTGAAAGAGAGAGATGTTGAACTACTTAATGGAACAGAAAGATGGAACAGGGGTGAACAGGGCAACATGAGCAAAATGCTACACCACAAGAAAAGGGATTTCTAAGAGAAGCAGGGTGAAGAATAAGGTGAAGAGGAGACAAGAAGGAAGGGAGAGTAGGTCCAGCTTCAGCATTTGGAAGATAACATTCAGATGTTATCTTATCTGAGGGCAAAGAAGACTCACTAAATATAAAGGTGACAGCTTCAAGAGAATGGTATAGAAATGATTTAGCAGTAGTGTGTTACAAACCTGGAGAGAGACGGCACCAGAATCTAGAAAGCCAATAAAGCGTAAGTTACTGCGTTTTATAACTTAGATAACTAGAAATCCTAAAAAGAAGAAAAGAAAAAAAAAACATTGTAAGCTAGATAAGAAAGAACAGGGAATTTAAAATTCCGTTGTAGAGATTATTGTTAGATTTTACAAAAGTAAATTATAGAGAGAATTACCACACTTTGGAATTTGAATAATGATCAGAGATTATCACTTTAGTTGATGAGAGAGAACTGAAACATAGAGAACCTATCGGGAGGACTCAGTTATTTAGCCAATTATTCACAGAGTTATAAGTAGTATACACGGTATTTTTTGGACTATAAGATGCACTTAGGTTTTAGAGGAGGAAAAATAGTAAAAAAAAATTTGAAGCAAAAAATGTGGTAAAATACTTAATAACATAAACAACATAATATTTCACCAATGCGAGTCAGGTAAGCTACGTTCAGACTATAAGACACATCCCCATTTTCCTCCCAAATTTGGGGGGGAAAAGTGTGTCTTTTAGCCTGAAAAATATGGTAATTCTTCTGACACTAAGTTTAATTTTATCTTTACTATGTCATTACTGCCTTTCTTGGAAATTGAATATTTCTAAAACATTTGGCTATGTAAAAGGAAGGAATATATCATCATGGTGTTTTCTATATTGTTGAGAAAAATAGATAATTTGAAAACAGTTGGGTACACAACATTCATTTTTTTCCAAATAACCTTGGAGATGGCAGGAAAAATTCCATATATTGTTAATTTATTCATTAATATATCCTTATCTCTGTATTGTGCTAGGAGCTGGGCTTATAAGTATGAGAAGGACTATGTTCCCAATCTCAAAGCATTCATTGGCCAGTGGTGTACATAATTGTGAAAATAAATGTTAACACAGAGTCATAAACTCCATGTAGCTTTGTGCACAGGAAGTGTATTTACCCAGAGAAAGGGTAAAACTACATAGTTTGTTTAGTCAGAGAATATTATATATTTGAAAATGAAGAGCAAGAGTACTTTGGTCCAGGAGAGGGGGGAGAAAGGTGTTTATCAGGATAGTGAAAACATTGGGATGAATATGTATCACTGAGGTAAATTACAAGAAACTCTGTGAGATTGGATAATGGCGGGGGGGGGAGTGGGAATGGAGGCTGGAGACGAAGGACAAAGATCGGATCATGGAGAATTTCATACACAATACTACTTAGTTTATAATTCATACTCTCAGATGCTACCAAAGGATGCTAAGATAGTAATGATCAGATTTGTGTTCTACAGTGCTCACTCTGGTAATAATGTAGAGAGCTGTTTGTAATCTGGGGGGTTGGATGGAAGGCAATTTCAGAACTCTAAAAAAAAAACACAAAATGGAGCTTTCGATAGGGGAACTCAAGAGTTAAAAGTTTTAGCTTCAGTCATAGTTAATATAAGCTTAAGTGATGAAGGCATTTAGAAAGCTGTTATTCCAGGACCTGGAATGCATGAACTATGTGACTCCAGAAGGTGGAAAAGCAGTTCAACCTTTGTGCCCCAGGGGGTCTGCAAGTCATGAAGATGGTAGCTGAGCCATTGTGTTCCAGGCAGGGAAAGTCCCTGTCACGGATGGAGAATTGTTGAGCAACAGATAAAGAAGTACTAGGAAAATCATCACTGGATTGAGACTCTTCTATGATTAACTTTTTGTCCAAACCACTTACCTACCCTTTCTTCTCCTTATAAAAAGGTCAGCTTAAGATGAGATAGATGTTAAGATGGTTTTTGAGAGAACATAACTCGCAGTCTTCTCAGATTGCTGGCATCTGAATAAAGTGTCCATAAGTATTCAATCCTCGTCTCTATTTAGTGGTTCTGGCAGTGACAAGCAGCAAAAACACCAACTTTTCTGGCTTCATTTTCTGGCAACCCAGATGAGACCCCTGTGGAACTCTCTAGGAAGTCTGGGTATTTGGCAAGGAGTCCCGTTGGCTGCCTGAACTAGGGGGCCTTGGGTGAGGATTTCTAAATTCTCTAGCAATTGCCAAGCAATTTCACTAGGGCTTCCTCTGATTCTTGGCACTTCCCATATCCTTCACTTTCTATTAAATCATTGTGCTTTCTGGTTCAGGATTAGTCCTGGTTTATGAGTTAGAACAATCATCAGGAATTAAAGTGCCTTCAGGCTTTTTTGCGACATTATGAAGCAACGTCTGGTAGAACTGAAATTCTGGATTATGACTTAGGAATATTGTCAGGAATTAAGGTACCTTCTGGTTTGTGTGATATTACAGAAATTTTTCTAGTAAATGGGGTTGGGGGAGTCTCTGTTCCAGGAAAGAGCCCTTTGTGGTAAATTCTTTTTGGTTATTGTGACATTACAGAGCTCTGTCTGATAAAATGGTCAGGGGCCTCTATTCTGGGAAGCAACCCTTTGGATCAAACTCCTTTGGTTTTTGTGATATTACAGAACTCTATCGGTAGAATGGTGGAGGGAAGGCTCCATTCCAGGAAATAGTCCTTTGGGATGAATTCTTGACGATTGGTCAACCTATACTTATGAATCAAGGAAAATATTTTTTTCTTTTTTAATTTTAATACTGCTTGTTTATGTATAATCTGGACTCAGGAGAACATTGGCTACTGAACAGGTCTTTAAACTCCTGTACTATACTGCAATTAGACTTGTTTCATCAAAGATAAGAAAAATGGGGTGAAATACTTTATGCACAGGCTTTTATAACTTTCCATAATAAAGATGGGAATTAGAGGAAATAGATTAATGTTCCAGAGAAAAGGGGATTTACCTGTGGCAGATGGGATAAGTTCCGAAGAGAGAAACAGGAAGATCAGGGCGACTGCTATGAGCATGGTCAGGGTACCATGGACCCTCTGGCCCTGAAGGTCCTCCTTAGCTGACTGAAGGAGACTATGGGGGTGAAGCTGAGCTGGTATCTCCATCCCAAACCCATTGGAGAACCAAATTTGGGGGAGGACAAACCCCTACCAGGGCAGGGCAATTATATTGCAAAGGAAAAGGCACTGGAAAAATGAGTGCTAAAGTGAGGAAAATAGTAGGTCAGAGTCTGAAAACGTGGGAAAAACTAACATTGAGGGTCAAGTTGTAGACTTTTTTGACTGATACCGACCATATTCCATGGTCGATAGACCTCGAACAGAACTATAATTGGAATTTCTGGAAGCCCTATGAGTCAATTTTTCTTGAAACCATTAGAATGTGCTGTGAGAGATAATAATTTTCCTCTTCTGGAAAGGGATTTGTTGTCAAAACTCCATGCTCAAATCACTTTCTCTCCAGAATAACAACAGCCGCAGCTACAACTCCCTCCAGAGCATACCTGGCAGTTCCAGGTAAAACCTGGGAAGAAGGAGCAAAGTAATCCTGACCAGAAGAAACTAATCAGGTAAATCCCATTGTGTGGGTTGCTGTAAGGCCTAAACAAACCTCTTCTGTTAAAGTTGACCTCAGATCAGGGGCAGGGACAACCAACAAGCAGTATCCTTGTAAAAGGTGACCCTAGAAGGAATATACTCAATAAATTAGGAGTTTCAGGAATATGGACTCATATGACCCTGCCACTCCACATACAATGCAAGCTATAAGGACCCTAAATGACATTGTACAGAACAGCATACACAGAGACAGCCTCTGGTATTCAGTATTGGACTTAAAAGATGCTTTCTTTTGCATTCTGGTTGACCAAGACTCTCAACTGTTTGCTTTTGAATGGCAGGACCCAGAATTTGGGTCAATAATCAGTACTGCTAGACTTCCGGCCAAGATGGAGGCATAGGTGGACACACTGTGCCTCCTTGCACAACCAAAAGAGGAAAAAAAAGCAATTTTAAAAAACAAGGGCAGCCAGATCTGAGAGAAAACTGAACTGAGTGGAAGTCCGACAACTAAGGAGTTATAGAAGACACATTCATCCAGACTGGTAGGCGGGGTGGAGCCGGGTGGAGATCGCCCATCGAGGCGCAGTTTGTGGAGCGGTACTGGCAGCGCTCCAGCCGACTGGGGAGGCCCGTGGCGGGAGAGCCTGGCCAAAGTGCAGCGGGCACAGTCTGAGAAGCCGGGGCTGAGACTGGTGGACCGGCAGTCCCTCATTCTCGCGCAGATAAATCGGGAGGAAAAGCTGGGGAGTGGAGCAGACCGCACGGCCCACCAATGCAGGGATATAAAGCCTCAAATCACCGATTGAAAACACCTGTGGGGGTTGAGGCGGTGGCAGTGGGAGTAACTTCCAGCCTCACAGGAGAGTTCGTTGGGGAGACCACAGGGACTTGGAACTGTGCAGGCTCGCTCACTCAGCCCGGAGCCAGCAAAGAAGGGACGAACTTGCTTGTGGGTAGCTGGGGAGGTGCAGAGAGCAGAGCAAGTGCCATTGTTCTCTCAGGCCCCACCGCCCCAGACAGCATCACAACACAATGACATACGTGACCCTGCCCTGGTGAACACCTAAAGCTCCACCCCTTAAAGTAACAGGCGCACCAAGGAAAAAAAAATGGCCCAAATGAGAGAGAAAAAAATGGCAGCGAGATGGGCAATGCCCTAGAAGAAATGGACTTAACTAATATATATAGGGCCTTTCACCCCAAAGAAGTTAAATACTCATTCCTTTCAAATGCACATGGAACATTTTCAAAAATAGACCATATAATAGGATACAAAATAAACTTCAACAAATTCAAGAAAATTGAAATCATATCAAGTATTTTCTCTGACCACAAGGGACTGAAATTAGAAACAAACCCAAAGGAAAAAAAAAAAAACCCAAATACTCAAAGTCATGGAGATTGAATAGCATGCTATTAAACAATGAATGGGTCAAGGGCGAGATTAGGAAAGAAATAAAAAAGTTCCTCGAAACAAATGAAAATGAACTTACAACAACCCAAAACTTATAGGACATAGTGAAGGCAGTCCTGAGAGGGAAGTTCATAGCTGACCCCAAATATCAGCTGCAATTTTGAGAAAGAAAAACAAAGTAGGAGGGATCACAATACCTGATATCAAACTGTATTACAAGGCTACTGTAATCAAAACAACTTGGTGTTGGCATAAAAAGAGACAGATAGACCAACAGAATAGAGAGCCCAGAAATAAACCCAAGTCTCTATGGGCAATTAATCTTTCATAAAAGGGGCAGAAGCATGAAATGGAATAAAAATAGCCTCTTCAACAAATGATGTTGGGAAATCTGGATGGCTACATGCAAAAAAATGAAATTCGAGCACCAACTTACACCATACACAAAAATAAATTCAAGGTGGATAAAAGACTTAAATATAAGTCAAGACACCATAAAAGTCCTAGAGGAAAACATCAGTAGGAAAATCTCAGACATCCCACGCAGCAACAGTTTCAATGATATGTCCCCTAGACCAAGGGACATAAAGGAAAGAATAAACAAATGAAATTTGTTAAAATAAAGAGCTTATTAAAATAAAGAGCTTCTGTGGGGCTAAAGAAAACAGTGTTAAAATAAAAAGAGAACCAACATTATGGGAAAACATATTTGCCAATGATACCTCGGAGAAGGATTTGATCTCCAAAATATATAAAGAACTCATACGACTCCACTCCAGGAGAACAAAAAACCCACTTAAAAAATGGGCAAAAGACATGAACAGACACTTCTTTAAAGAGGACATACAGAGGGCCCAGAGACATAAAAAGATGCTCAACATCATTAGCCATCAGAGAGATGCAAATTAAAACCATGATGAGATACCACCTCACACCAGTCATAATGACCATCATCAACAAAGCAACAGGTATCTGTTGGAGGGGATGTGGAGAAAAGGGAACCTACTGCACTGTTGTTGGGATTGCAGACTGGTGAAGCCACTGTGGAAAACAGTATGGACTTTCCTCAGAAAAATAAAAATGGAACTGCCTTTTGACCCAGCAATTCCACTACTGGGATTATACCCTAAGAATCCTGAAAAACCAATTCAAAAGAACCTATGCACTCCAATGTTCATAGCAGCACAATTCACAATAGCTAAGTGCTGGAAACAACCTAAGTGCCCATCTACAAATGAGTGGATCAAGAAACTATGGTACATTTACACAATGGAATCCTATATAGCAGAGATGAAGAAGGAGCTTATACCCTTTGCAACAGCATGGTTGGAACTGGAGAGCATTACACTAAGTGAAGTAAGCCAGGCGGTGAGGGACAAATACCATATGATCTCACCTTTAACCAGATCATAATCAACAAAAGCAAAAAGCAAGTAAAACATAACAAGAGACATTGAAATTAAGAACAATCTAACAATAGCCAGGGGGGAGGGGATAATGGGGAGAAGGGTTTTCAGGAACCACTATAGAGGACACATGGACAGAACCAAGGGCGAGGAGGGAGGCAGGGAAGGGAGGTGGGATTGGAGGGGGAGGGGTTGGGGGAGGGGAGTGGATGCAGACAACTGTAATTGAACAATAAAAAAATAATAATAATCAGTACTGCTAGACAATCTTACCACAACGGTTCAAGAACTTCCCTCGCAAGTTTTGGAGAGACCCTGAGCCAGGATTTAAAAGATCTAACACTAAAAGCAGGAGCACTGTTAAATATGTAGATGCATCATTTAACTAATACTAGAGCTACCTTGCACCATTTGGTATCTTTTGGCTGTAAATTATCAGCACAGAAGGCCCAGATTTGCCAACAAGCAGTGATGTTTCTTGGGTTTCTGCTTGAACCTGGCAAAAGGAGTCTTATTGGACTTTTCCGAGAAACTAGATCACACTGCCCAGGGGTGGCCAGCCTGATTGAGAGATGTGGCAGCCTCCTGCGAGACTTTAGAGGAAGCTGAAAAAATTTCCTTGGGACAGTCTATCACCATTTATGCACCTCACCAAGTGCTGATCCTGCTAAACAAAAAGAAAATGTATGGCTCACTGCTGGAAGAATGGGCAAGTACCAAGCAATTCAAAACTGTAAGCTAAATCCTGCTTCCCTTCTCCAAGAGCCTGACTAGGCTATGCTAATGAATGTGGTGAAAAGAGAGTGAATGTAGGAAAGAGGACTATTAACCTCCAATAAAGGGGGAATTAAGCATGCAAGAGAAATTTTAAATTATAAGAGGCTATTCAGCAATGTATATAGGTGGCAGTTATGCACTACCCTGGGCATCAGACAGAGGGCCCTGAAATGGCTAAAGGAAACAATCTGGCCAACTGAGCAGCAGAAAAGTCTGCTTAAGGAAGATTTATAATGCCTTTGGTTCCTGTTCTAGACTTGTCATAATTTGACCCTGAATATTCAACTGTACACTTAGAGAAAGCTAAGAGCTGGGGTTTTGAACTACCTATATTAAATCATGGCTCACAGCTCCTGGAATGTCTTAAACCTTGTAACAGGGAGTGGTCTGGGAGGCCCCAGGGCCCCCAAAAGGGGGATTTATATTGGGGTGCAGCCAGGACCCCCCTGGCAGATGCGGGACATAGAGCAGTGCTCTGACCCTACCCCCCCACCCACCCATCTGGCTAGGGGATGGGAGACATGGAGCAGGACCATTGAGTTATTTTGCATATCAATAACAGCAGGATAGTTTCATACCTATATGCAAAAATGGTTACTTTGCATATCAGTTAACAGCAGACTAGTCTTCCAGCCTGAGTGGAGCCAGAAAAGTATGCATGACTTAAACCCATGATATAACTGGGAGGCTGCTACCCTTACTGCACCTGTGTGAGAGCCTGGAGATGTTTTGCTCTGTGCCACAGGGCCACGCCTTCCTGGACTAACTGTGGCAGCAAAGGAAGGCAGAAACTGCGGGAGTGCTAGCAGGTGTAGCCAATTGTGGGAGAAGTCGGAAATAGGGTTACAGAGGAGGTACCAGGCTGGGATTTAAACTAAAGTCAGGATGCCATGCGATATGGAAGACAACAGAGAGACAATATGGAAGACAATGCAAGACCACGCAGGAAGAAAAGGGGTGAAAGGACCCTTGCTGGTGGGCTATAAGAAGGTGCCATGTGGTTTTGAATTAATAGCTGAAGAACCTGGTGACACAGCTGATGGTGCTGGGAACTGCGGGAGATCTGCCCAGCCAAGCACAGATTAGTGGGAGGAACCAGGAGTCTAGCCGAGCTTTGGATTTCTATTTCTTTTCCTGAGATGCAGTACCCCTGAGTGGCCTGGTTGGGCAAAGGTAGGAAAGGCAGATCTGTGCGTATGTTTGTGGATGTTTTAAAGGTACTTTGATATTTAACGGTGACATTCCACCATTACTCTAAACTTGTATAACCCCCCTTTGAGTGAATAGTTCCTTTCCTTTTTACCAAACTCTGGCATTGGGAGCCACAATTCCTAATGCCTGGCGGTGGGCAAGACGAACCTAGAACAGAAAGACCCTGGAAAATGGGACTTGTTTTGTAACAGTATCTGGGCCACCCATGGGTCCATTCTGTAACAATGTGTGCCAGAAGAACAATCCTAAAACAACCCCCCCCCAAAAAAAAAAAAAAAAAAAAAGGGAAGGGAAACAATACCAAAGGCAGTGCCTATTTGAGGAATGGCAAATAGACTATACCCAGACACTGAGGGTCTGGGGATGGAAATATTCATTAGTGTTCGTTGATACCTTTTCAGGATGGGTAGATGCCTATCCTATTAGAACCAAGAAATCCTCAGAGGTAATGAAAGTCCTACTGAAGGAAATAATTCCTCACTTTGGAGTACCGGGCAGGTTTCAGAGCAATATACCGTATTTTTAGGACTATAAGATACACCAGACCATAAGACGCACCTAGGTTTTAGAGGAGGAAAATAGGAAAAAAAAATTTGAAGCAAAAAATGTGGTAAAGTATTTAATAACACACATAACATAATATTTCACCAATGTAAATGTAAACAGCCAGGTAAGCTGCATTAGGACTATAAGATGCACCCCCATTTTCCTCCCAAATTTGGCGGCAGGGGAGTGTCTTATAGTCTGAAAAATACAGTGAACCTGCTTTTGTTTCAGAAGTTACATGGAAGGTTAGTAAGTTTTTAGGAATCAAGGGGAGACTCCACATGGCATGGAGACCTCAGGCTTCTGGGAAGGTAAAGAAGATGAATCACACCTTGAAAAAAATGAGACAAAACTATGTCAAGAAACTCATCTCCATTGGGATCAAGTTTTACCTATTGCCTTGCTCAGGATAAGGGTGGCTCCTTGAAATGGGATTCATTTGAGTCCTAATTAAATTGTATATGGGTGACCATTTCAGGCTATGATTGGGGTGGGTGATATGTATGTAGATAATGAAGTGAAGGTAAAGAATTATGTGCAACATTTAAGTTAGACCTTAGCTGCAAATAATGACATTAGTTATATCAGAGATCTCTCCTCCACAGGTTCACTACATCTTTTGAGCCTGGAGATAAGGTTCCACCAACGACTTGAAAGATAGGATCCCCAGAAAGCCAACTAGAATAAAAGTAGACTGGAACCTCTGACAAGCAAATTTCATTTCATGTCTTATAGGCATTTGTACTCCCCTGGAAATATAACTGGGGACCTATGGTAACACTAAAGAACAGGGAACAGTTTTTCTTTAAAAACACTAATGCAGCCCCAGCTGGGAAATGTGCAACTTTTGTCAATTGTACTAAAAACCTTTTTAAATGAATTGCAACACCACCACTAATGTATCTTATGCTTTTAGTCACATCAAAATTGCCTGCAGGATCATTTCTAATATGTGGAAGGATTATTTATTCAACAGCAAAATGGTTTTTAAATAATTTTATCTGCTTTTATATTGATTTAGTTTGTATTTCTTTAATTAAACTAATCTTATAGAAATAAGATAATTAAAACTAACTGAGGGGAATGGTAGGGGAACTCAAGAGCTACATCAGAGTTTATAGGCTTAAGTGATTAATGCATGTGGAAACCTGTTATTCCAGGAACTGAAGTGCAAGAACTACATGGCTCCAGGAAGTTGACAAGCTATTCCACCTTTGAGCTCAGGGAGTCTGCAAGCAATGGGAAAGGTATCTAGCCATTGTGTTCCAGGGAGGGAAGTCCATGATGCAGATAAAGAATTGTTGATCAACAGATAAAGAAGTAATAGAAAAATGGTTGCTGTACTACAACACTTATCCAATTAACCTTTTTTCCAAACCCCTTACTTACCCTTTCTTTTGCTTATAAAAATGTTGGCTTGAGATGAGTTGTTAAGACAGTTTTTGAAGGTAGATATCCCGCCATTTTCTCAGATTGCTGGCATCTGAATAAAGAGCCCATAAAGATTCAATCCTTGTCTCTATTTGTGGGATCTGTTAGTGACAGTCAACACAAATGCCAACTTTTCCGGTTTCATTTTAACTAGAAAGTTGTAGCAGCTAAGGAAGGATAGGAGGAGCTCTAGACAAGCTAGTTCCAAGGCTGGCTAAGTAAAAGTGAGTGGAGTCTATATGTCTTCAAGAGTCCTCACTTGGGAGGGGCAGTGTTATTAATAGAGAGGGAGCATCTGGTCAACAGTTTGAATAGTGATTCAGTATAAATGAAACCAGAAAAGGTGGCATTCATGATACTTGTCATAAATACATACATATGTATGCATATACATACATACATATATGTATCACAATATTTTAATTTTGTCATGTAACATTATAGCATGAGCAATTTATAATATTTAGAATTTTATTTTTATTTTCATAGATACTTCACTGTGTAGAAGTGTTGTGTTGATTTCAATTTTTTTGAAATTTATGTTGATTTCAATTTTTGGTAAGTTAGTGGTATTGTGATGAGCTTCCCCCCCACCCCCACCAATTTTATGTTTCAATCTCTGGTTATTTCCTTAATTCCAAAAATAGAAATAAATTGCATCAAAGAGAATAAGCACTTTTAAGACCCTGTGAATATCTACCTACAGATAAAAATAAGAATAGAAATAGAGTGATATTATCCCACATTATCTACCAAATTTATATTCTTATCAGCCATATACAAAGTGTTCACTTGCTCTAATTTTTGCAAAAACTGCTTATTTAGTTTTTATTCTTTACCAATTTGATGGACAAAAGTGAAACCTCATTGTGACTATGATGAAATTGCTTTGATTATTAGTGTGGCAGAATGTTTTATAACTTAATTGTCTATTTGCATTATTTTATGGCTTCACTACTCATGCATATTAAGAATTCTTCTTTTGAGTATTCATAAATTCTTAATGATATGAAAGGAGTCTTTGTTGTTGTTTACAATATATATTTTTCACATTAACTAATGCACATACTAAATTACACATACATAACCAGGTTTCATTTGTCTTTTAATTTTATTGATGTATTTACAAAATTATATACGGTGCCAAATTGGACAATATTTTATATTGTTACCTTCCATTCACAACTATTTTATCTTTCATTGTTGTATACTTAAAATATAGTTCTTCCATACCCAGAGATTAGAAATGTATTCATATATTTAAAGTTATTTTATGACCTTTTTTATTTTGGATAATTTCACTATTTGATATGCTTATTTTTTATTGTAATTTTCCGATATGGTTTAGTAGCTGAAGTTGCAAGAAATTTCTACTGATCATTTTTGAACATTGTTTCTGGCCATTCTAACATGCTTCAACAACAAAAAATAAAAAAAGAAAAGAAAAAAGAATGGAGAAACCCAGGGATAAATTACAAACTTGAATTTAATGTATAAATTAAGTTGGAAGGAACTGTCATTTAAAAATATTAAGTCTTCCTCTCCTAGACTTTATCCAAGCCTTCTTTCATTTTCCTCAGTGATGGTTTAAAGGGATTTAATTTTTCATAGAGATTTTTAGGTTTTGGTTGCAATTTCTATATATTTTATATATATTAGAATTATTGTTTCAATATTTGCCTGCTGATGTCTCTATTTTTAAGTAGGTGGTATTTTATTAACCAATAAAACTGTATATGGTAAAATATAGTGAAAATAGTAGAATTTAATTCTTTGTCAAATTATCCTTTTTTGGATATTGGAAATCATCTTTTCTCTTCTTTGTTAAATTACACAGATAACCATTATTAGGATTGGTGCAGTACATTCTTGCTAAATGAGAGGGAGAAAAGCCATCTTTTACTTGACTCACAGAGATACATTTGAATTGTAGAATTTCTTCCTTGTTTATATATAAACAATGCACAGTTCTCAACAATAAAGCAAGGTCTATACTTCCACACCTTTCCTGGGAGGAAGCAGTGAATAATAAGAAAAAAATAAATTCTTCTCTAGCCAGCCTTAGAAAGGAGGCCTGCATTTAACAGGTGGTACAATTTCAGTTAGGTTTGATGGTGGTGACATCGGGAACAATTCATAAGCAAGTTGATTCCATTGGATTCCCCCCAAATTCATTTGTCTTTTTAGCAACTTAAAATCTATTCATCTTTCTCATTTGTTATCATCCCCTTACCCTCCTAAGTCTTACTTTACTTTGGATATACAATAGAAACGTTTAGCTAAGAGGATTAATTTATACTTCTTTTTAAAAAAATATTTTATTTATTTATTTTTAGAGAGAGGGGAAAGGAAGGAAAAAGAGGGAGAGGAACATTAATGTGAGGTTGCCTCCCATGTGCCTCCCACCTGGGACCTGGGCTGCAACCCAGGCATGTGCCCTGACTGGGAATTGAACCGGTGACTCTTTGGTTGGCAGGCCCATGCCCAATCCACTGAGCTACACTAGCCAGGGCTCTATGTATTTTTTTTAATAGAAATTAATCTTTGAGTTTAAAATTAAAATTAATAAAGTAATTATTCCATGATAAACCAGAGCTGGAGTGATACAGATTTTAATGAGGGAGAAGTATGAGTAAAGGAGAAATTGAAGGTATGATTAGACTTTGCAGCTGGAGTTACTTTCTCAAAAAAGCCACTTCTGAGATAAAGATTGCAAATGTGAGATATTTCACATCCATGAGTGGTTACTTCAGATCTAAATAGGTAAAACTGATGTTTTCTTCAAGTAGCTGCCAGGTAGGGGATTTAGGCAATAAACTATTTTGAATTGATAGAAATATCAATTTCCATTCATCTTAAAACTATTTTAAGATCTAAAATAACTGGATTTGAATACACATTCTTCACAAAATAAATGTGAGTAAATATTTTTAAACCTGTAATATTTTCCTGATACATAGGTAATTTCTATAAGGTTTTAATTTAACATATATGTCTCACTGGCTCAACATTATTTTGTTTATTGCAAAATTATTGATACAGGAAAGATTTTATTGTACACTTATTCTGAACAAAATGTGTATTATGCAATCTCACTGCCTAAAAATGACTAAAAAAATTAAGTGATTTAAATGGATAATATTCTCTATCACATTTCATGAAAAATGTAAGATAATAAATATTGTTCTATCTGAAAGTAGTTTATTTTTATTTTTTAACACATTTTGTACCTCGTAGAAATCTCTAAGACATACGCCAGGGACCGCACGATATTGGGCAAACTGCACGTTACTTAAATGATCTCGTGATGTGGTCCTTAACAGATGGTGTGCGAAACACGAGAAAACTCATGAGCGGTACAAGAAGTGTTAATATATTTTATTGATTATGCTATTATAGTTGTCTCATTTTCCCCCTTTATTCCCCTCCACCCTGCACACCCCAGTCCCACCTGAATTCCACCACATTAGTTCATGTCCATGGGTCATACATGTAAGTTCTTCAGCTTCTGCATTTCTTATACAATTCTTAACCTCCCCTGAGCTACTTATTTTGTGCTACTTATTCCCTATACCTTGCCCGCCATTCCTCCCCTCCCCTTCTCTGCTGATAACCTTCCATGTGATCTCCATTTCTGTGATTCTGTCCCTATTCTAGTTGTTTGCTTAGTTTGTTTTTGTTTTGTTTTTCAGGTTTGGTTGTTGATACTTATGAGGTGTTTTTTTATTTTTTTTTATTTTACTGTTCATATTTTTGATCTTCTTCTTTTTCTTAGGTACATCCCTTTAACATTTCATATAATAAGGCCTTGGTAATGATGAACTCCTTTAACTTGACCTTATCTGGGAAGCACTTTATCTGCCCTTCCATTCTAAATGATAGCTTTGCTGGATAGAGTATTCTTGGATGTAAGTCCTTGTCTTTCATGACTTGGTACACTTCTTTCCAGCCCCTTCTTGCCTGCAAAGTTTCTTTTGAGAAATCAGCTGACAGTCTTATGGGCACTCCTTTGTAGGTGACTATCTCCTTTTCTCTCGATGCTTTTAAGATTCTTTCCTTATCCTTAATCTCGGGTAATGTAATTATGATGTGCCTTGGTGTGTGCTTCCTTGGGTCTGACTTCTTTGGGACTCTCTGAGCTTCCTGGACTTTTCCTGGCTAAGATGGAGGCATAGGTAGATACACTGTGCCTCCTCACACAACCAAAAGAATGACAACAACAAATTTAAAAATGAAAGTAGTTTCTTTAATTAAAAATAGACCCAACTTATAATTTTTGGATAAGGGACAGGAACCCTCATAGCTAATGTTCTAATATTGCCTCTCATCTGTGAATCATGAGCCATATGTCTCATGGGCAGTAGACTTGATCAAATCCTTCTCTTCAGTTTTATACCTTCTCGGAGATTCCTGTGACTCCATATCCTTAGAATCTCAGTCTCTCTCTCTGTCTGTCTCTTTCTGTCTCTCTTTGTCTCTCTCTCTCTTATTCACATGCACACACACACACACACACAGGTGTTTACTATTTTCTGACAGCCTTATCACATATGAGGCAAGCAGGCTACCTGGGCTTTCTAAGGTCCAGGTTAAACTGTCATTTTGAATTTTTCCAAATTTTAAAATTGAAAACTCTAGCATATAACCAGATTGAATAGTTGGGCAAAAAGAAGAAATAGTCTAGTAGATGTTTATATTTATTAGGTTAATTTTTAAGGTATTGATAACAATTTGGTGAAACTTAAGTTCACATAAACAAAAAATGCATAATAAACCATTTGGGTGTATTGGCTTGCATTTTAAATCTAAGTATTTTAAAGTATTATCATTATTATTAAGTATTATAAGTCTTTTACTATAGAATTACTATAACATATAAATACCAGAAAACTTTTTGTATGCTAGGCAATATCCTAGGCATTTTGCATCCATTGCTTCCTTCAATACTTACAACAAACCTGCAAGACAGGTTTACAACATTCATCTATCTATGAGAAAGTTGAAGCTCAGAGACTGTAAACACTGTCATGCAGGGGTCATGTCACAGAGCAAGAGTCAATATCAAAGTTGGCTTGGATCCTGACTCCGTAGCCTTTCTTCTATGCTGTAATGCAATTGGTAACATCCATTGCTGCACTCTTTAAAGCTCTGTGTTCTCCTGTTCTGTTCACTCAAAAAAGATTGATCACCTCCAATGTCCAAGCACTCTTCTGGGCACTAACGATACAGAACACAGGTGAATAAAACAGTTACAAGAGAACTTTCTGACTTCATGGAGGGGTCTGATAGTAACAATCTACAGTGCAGAAATGATCACGAGAATGAATATAGAACTGTAACATGAATTATGTGTTATCAAGGAAAAACAAAGCCTATGATTAAAGTGTAACAGATGGACATTGTTTAAACTGTGAAACTTGTTCTTTCAAGGGCAGTCTTTATTGAGGAACTAACATTAAAGATATGTCCCACCAGATCAAATAGTGGGAACAGCTTTCTTGGCATGAGGATCAGCATGTGAGCAAGCTCTCCTCTGAGGTCATAGCTGGACATGAATAAGCAAAAGAATAGCAGAAGCTATGCAATGTAGAACCAATGTAGAATGGGCTTTAAGAATGATAACTACTGTCTCCTTTTTGTTCACTGAAATTCTACCTGTCCTTCCATGCCCTGATGAAATTTATCCTACTCCATGAAACATTTATGCCCACCCACTCCTATGTCGATATCTTTTTTTGATTACATGTTCATATGTTATGCCAGCCAAAATATTCACATGTGTGAAACGATAGTTTTTTTTTTTTTTTAGATTTTATTTATTTATCTTTTAGAGAGAGGAGAAGGGAGGGAGAAAGAGCAATGTATGGTTGCCTCTCACATGGCCCCCACCTGGGTCCTGGCTCGCAACCCAGGCATGTGCCCCGACTGGGAACCGAACCGGGACCCTCTGGTTCCCAGCCCACGCTCAATCCACTGAGCTACACCAGCCAGGTGAAACTATAGTTTTTTAAGAGCAAAAACAAGGTCAGAGATTCCTCATCATATAGAACAAATGTGTAAATACCCTGTGAATTTAAATGGAAACTTGAATTTTAAGATAGCCCCTCTCAAGATGATGAAATTAGATATAATTAATAATTGCACACCAAAAATGATTTATATGAAGTCAGTGGCTGTCTTCATTAGCAAATCGGAATGTCTAAAGTGATCATAGGTGGCATAAATAACATTGCAACGCTATGTGAATGTGAAATATTGCATTAGAACAAAACCAAAGATATATTATTATGATGTTTTGAGAATTATTAAACACCTTAGCATCATATTCCTTTGAAGTCAATGTGTAAATACAGTATAATTCAATGAAATTAAATTCATACTGCACAGTCCTAGAAATACATAGAATTATATATCTTTCCTTATATGTGAATAACACTTAAAGGAGCAAAGGTACAACATGAAACTTGTGCCAAAATTAGGAGATTTGTCTTCACAAAAATGAATTCTATTACTGACAGCAGATCATGTTTATAGAAGCTTTTCATGAGTGGGGAAACAGTAGAAGATAAATTTGTTGCATCCTTTTTGTTTCTATGCCAAAGTTTGTTAAATGACAGGTAATATGACAAAGAAAAAGCCTCCCAAGTTGGAGTTTATAATGAAAATTTCAATGAAAATTTCAGTAGTGCTTTTTTTCCTACAAATTATTCTAGCAATTTTATATTTCTTAGTTCCCTTGACAACCAACCCACTGGTGACAGTTTGAAAATAACTTCTTATATTTTTGCTCCTAAACCTAAGAATCCTTGAACAAAAACTTTCTTTTAGTTCTTTTCGAAGTAAGCAGGCATCTTATGACTGCTGCAGGTTCATAAAAGCTTCTATTTAAAAATTTAAAAATTGCATTGACTGGTAATTAATGCAGTCACAATAACTCTGAGTTTATGATACATTTTGAGTTTATTTTATAAAGGTATAACTGTATCATAAAATATTATGATGAAATGTATGCCCAATCAGAATATTCTATCAAATTGGATGTCATAATCTGACACCCTGTTCTTCCTCTCCCGAAATCATACTGCAGTACAATTCAACTGTGAACCTCTAAGAATAGAGAAACTATTGGACTTTAACCACTGTTAGTGCAATTCTTATCTCATTAAAATCCATTGTCATAGTTGCTTCTGACTTACTGACTCTCTATGATAAAATGTAATAAATGCTTGTTTTTCAGTGTGCCAGTGATTCAGGGCTTCTTCTCCTCCTCATGTTCCCCACACAAGTGATTAACTTGTAGACATAGTCTTTCTGCATTCTCTCCTCAGTTCCCTCCTCCCCCATTAAAATATATCTTAGGTGTCCCATGTCTTTGATGAGGGAAGAAAACTGATAAGTGACTGATAAACTACTATGACATAGGGTGATAGGTCTAAGAGTGTGGTGGTTCTAAGTAGTAAAATATTTGGCAAAGGATGTCTTTTGAAGGTGTGTGACACAAATTCTATTATGTAGGTCACTCTCCATATTCACACATATTATTGGTTCCACTGAGATTAATAGTGGACATTTCTGAAATAATTTGATAATCTTCCTCTGTCAAATCTCCCAAATAAGACATTTTGACAAATCTTCCTGTGTTTATGATTTCAGTGATACTCACTGAGAGGACTTCATTGTCACCTGAAAAATAAACAAGTGTAAAGCCCATCAAAGCTCCTCTTTAACATTGCAGAAATTATTCCTGCGGGGTGCGTTCTACATTATATACAGTTGTTTTGAATATCTGGGAAGGGCACTTGAGTCAGTGGATTCTAATATTGGCTCAGCTACTGACACTTTGCTCAAATCCTTTGTCAAAATATGTGCCAGTTAATGTCCATGGGGCTGGGATAGAGAGAGATGAATATATACCAGTCCAGCTCTGGGGGAATTTTCAGTCTAGTGAAAGGAAATTATACATAAACAGATACTTTTATCATAATGTGGACAATGCACTGACTGAGATAATTACAGGGTACAATGGGAGTTTAGGATAGAGGAAAGAAACAATGTTTTTCTGTTGCAATTACTCAGAGACAGTTTCAAATTAGATGGCAACATACAATATTACCCTGAACTCCATGGAGAAGAAAAGTTCTACAGGAATCCAAGGCATTATTAATTATCATTAATCATATAGACATTGTTCTGGTTTATATAATAGGTAAGGTATATATGTTATTCAAATTATGTAATAGCCTTATTTTCTTCATTTATTCTAGAGGGTCTTCTGAGTTGAAAGACATGATTTAAAAAATGTTTTTGATCCTGTCAGTTTCGGGTTATAGTAGGTGTTACATTCCTAACTTCTGCACACATTTTTTTAAACACACTGCCTTTTATTTAAAAGTTAGATTCATTATTTAGCTATTAGAAGTGATTTTATGACAAGCATTATTTCAAAAAAGCTGACAAGTTGTGAAAATTCCTCTTCATCAGGTTCTATAATGAGTCACCTCCGCACAAGCCAGCCTTCCTCAAACCCTGGCCCCTGCTGGGCTAACAGTGATTAAAACCCTACTTCACACCAGGTTCTAATGGTCAAATATCTTTCTGGTCTTCTGAGTTCTCATTTACAAGATGCATTAAATTCATTGCTCATTCCCACCTGGCTTGGTTCATTGTTTTTAATAATATCAGATCTCTACCAAACTTGATTAAATGTGCTTGACCTTCACTCAATAAACATTTACTGAGCACCTTCTATATATAGGGCAGTGTACTAATCACCGTAGGTAAGAACATGCTCCTGCTATCATAAAACTTACTACTTATTCAGGGACGGAGACAAGTATATTCTTGCTTACAGGACGGCGGCAGGTGCTGTGGGAGAGAAAGATGAAAGGTGCAGTGAGGGCAGAGAAAGGACATTTAAATTAGACTGAAATAGCTGGTTGGCAACACTTAAAGAAGGGATGCTTACACTTTATCCTGTACAAACCATATAATTTGATTGGATCAGGGCACTGTGAAGATTTTCCACTTGAAATAAAATACACAGTTTTCCCCCTTATTAGTGTAGCTCCCAATTAAGAGCTGATGATGGGTGGGATACATTTTGAATATATTTTAATCTATGTGGTAAAAGATATCTATTTATTATTGTCCTACTCCATTGAGTATTTTAAATTATTGAGTCAAAATAAATATGTCATTTGAAACCACGTGACCAGGGTTTGGGCGCTGGAGTGGCACTACAGCTGGGCCTTTCAGTATTGTGTCTGCATTTATTTTAGTCTCTATTAGGAAATTGGCAAGTAAAGTGAATGTATACAGACCCAGAAAGATAAGAATGGAAGTGCTGTAAGTTGTCTTTATCTCTCCTGACCATATCCATTGTTCTTCTTTAAGTCTTTTTCTATTTGGTTTTCTGGGAGGTGAGTTTAAGAGATTAATTAAATGCTGGAGGTAGAGAGGCATAGGAGAGATAAAAGGCAAATGCTACTTAAAGACAGGATTAGACAGCTATAAGGAGCTCACGTATCCTCTTGCTCCATAGAATGCAAATGCTATTCATCCATTTACACACTTAATATATTTATTTTTCTAACTCTTTATTACACACTTAATATATTTATTTTTCTAACTTCTATGGAGCATCTAATATGTGGCCAAGCCCTCCGCTTAGATTTACAGGTGAATCAGACATGATCATGGCACATGTTTTGAGTTGGGGTTTGTACAAAAGGGAGAGTGGTGAGAGAAAAGTCTAGAAAGACAGACAGCGATTGGACAACACTAAACACCACACTGAGAGGAGAATTTAGGATTACTGCAGAAGGTGAAAGGCAGACATAAAGGGGTAGTAGCTTACTTACATACAAACTGGGACATAAATGTTTGTAACAACATATTCACAATAACCAAAAGGTGGAACCAAAGCAAATTTCCCCCAATTGATTGATTAATGGATAAGCAAAATGTGACCTATTCATGATGGAATGTTATTCAGCCACAAAAATATGGATAAAGAAGGAAAACATTAGGTTAAATGAAAGAAGCCAGCCACAAAAGACCAGAGATTGCATGACATCATTTACCTAAACTATCCAGAACATACAAATCCATACAGACAAAAACCAGATTAGCGGTTCCCGGGTGTGAGGGTGGAGAGGAACGAGAATTGACTGCTTAATGGGTAGAGGGACGATAATGATTTGAAACTAGGTAGCAGTGTGATTGTAAAAAGCTATGAATGTCCTAAAGCCACTGAAACATACATTTTCAAATGGTTAAAATGATGAAATCTATTTAAAGTGATACATTCTGTATTTTACCACAATTAAAGAAAGTAAATTTAAAAAATTAGCTTAAAACTAAGGGAGTGGAAGAAATAGTGATACCAAGAACAGTAATTTCAGTCATTTGGTTACATGTGTTACACAACAGCAGGCCTCAGGTGCAGAGGGAAATGCCTGCTGTATGAAGCTGACCACCCACACGCTGCCAACGAGGCTTCTGCCAGGACACGGAGGTTATGTTGTGTGTCCTTTGTATTCGTTGTCCTTTGCCAGTACAATCACTCAGATACCCCTTTGAGTGTGGGGTCTTGGCCTATTGTACACAGTAGGCATTCAAGAAACTGACTCCATCAAAACAGCATGGTACTGGCATAAGAACAGACACATAGATCAATGGAACAGACTAGAGAGCCCAGAAATAAACCCATATCTGTATGGTCAACTAATATTTGACAAAGGGGGCAGGAGCATAAAATGGAGTAAAAATAACCTCTTCAATAAGTGGTGTTGGGAGATCTGGACAAGTACATGCAAAAAGATGAAACTCAACCACGAACTTATACCATACACCAAAGTAAACTCAAGATGGATAAAAGACTTAAATATAAGTCATGACACCATAAAAGTCCTAGAGGAAAACATAGGCAGAAACATTTCAGATATCCCACACAGCAGCAATAATATCTCCTAGGGCAAGGGACATAAAGGAAAGAATAAATAAATGAGACTACATCAAATTAAAAAGCTTCTGCATGGCTAAAGAAAACATTAGCTAAATGAAAAGGGAACCAACTATATGGGAAAACATATTTGCCAATGATACCCAGGACAAGGGTTTGATCTTCAAAATACATAAAGAACTCATATGGCTCAACACCAGGAAGACAAACAGTCCAATTAAGAAATGGGCAAAGGACCTGAACAAATACTTCTCCAAGGAGGACATACAAAAAGCACAGAGACATATGAAAGGATGCTCAACATCACTAGCCATCAGAGATGCAAATTAAAACCACAATGAGATACCACTTCACACCAGTTAGAATGGCCATCATAAACAAATCAACAAACAAGTGCTGGTGAGGTTGTGGAGAAAAGGGAACCCTAGTGCACTGTTGGTGGGAATATAGACTGGAGCAGTCACTGTGGAAACAATATGGAATTTCTTCAAAAAACTAAAAATGGAGCTGCTTTTTGACCCAGCTCTCCTATTGCTGGGATTATTCCCTAAGAATCCTGAAACACTAATTCAAAAGAATCTATGCACCCCAATGTTTATAGCAGCATTACTTACAATAGCCAAGTACTGGAAATAGCCCAAGTGCCCATCAGTAAATGAGTGGGTCCAAAAACTGTGGTACATTTACACAATGGAATACTACACAGCCAAAAGAAAGAAGGAGCTCCTACCCTTTTCGACAGCATGGATGGAACTGGAGAGCATTATGCTAAGTGAAATAAGCCAGGTGGCAAAAGACAAATACCATATGATCTCACCTATAAGTGGAATCTAATCAACAAAACAAACAGAAGAGCAAAACAGAACCAGAGACATGGAAATAAGCAACAATTGACAGTGACCAGAGGGGGTGGGGGAGGGGAATAGCAGAGGAAAGAAGTGGAAGGGTCTAGTCAAGGAACTTGTGTAAGGGCCCATGGGCATGGACAACAGGGTGGGAATTTAATGTGGGAGCGGGGCTTGGGAGGGTGGGGGAGAGTAATGGGGAAGAAATTGGGACAACTGTAATTGAACAGCAATAAAGAAAATAAAATAAAATAATCATAAGGAAGAGGAGGAAAAAAAAAGACTAACTTCATGATTATGCTACCAGGGTTTTAGTGTTTATTTTGTTTTTAAAATGATACACTATAAATCTAATTCCCTGAGAGGCCTATTTATTTAAGTAGTCCTTTCTCATTTTCTTAAGAGGCCACCGTTCATTTATGAGTTAAAGTAGGCTTACCTTTCTTCTCACATTATTGAACATTATGTTACATCATAAAATAACAGTTTGATAGCAATCTCTCTGGTGTTGTCAGTATTCTATGTCCATTCCAGAAGAATTTATAAGTCCCCACTGGACCATGATAACCTGTTATCAGTGTACAGGACAGGACAAAAGTAGGTTTATAGTTGCGTGTACACAAAACACAGAGTTTATTTTTGTATTATTATTTGTTAATTACTGTATTATTTTCCCCATGAACAACTGTGAACCTACGAACCCCACCCTGTATATCATGTCGCTTCAGTGAGTTGACTGAACACATATGATCCTTAGATTCCCAAATGAAAAAAGCAAGGCTCAGGGTAATTAAGTGACATGGCATAAGCAGTGGACGGAAGAGCCTGCATCACGCTCAGCTCTTCACATGCAAGATGGCAATTAGCACAGCACCGAGGTTAACCTAGGGGCCCTTCGTCTGAGCAGAGTGAGATCTGTCAGCCAGTGCGAAGTCTGATCTTATAGAGTAACTACACTTCCGCCAGCCTCTTCCGTTTGCCACGCGACCTCTTGCACTTGTTGCTAAGGCTCTACACAGTCATTTGGCCCATGTTTGTCCTACTTGAAGCCTCACTTTTAGTTCTCCCCCAGAAGTGATCTCAAGCTTTGGGAACGTAGGTATTCAGAGCAAAAAAAAAAATTGAATCTATCGTATGGGCTTGTGGATTTTAAGGAATACAGTACCTGGGATCCTGGGCGCAGCTCAGGGTCTTTGTGGCATCAGAACCATGGCACTGTGGGTGTGGCGGGAAGTGGGTGAAGGTAGTTAAAAGCTAAACTTATTGTTTTAAGATAAATAGGCTCTCGGGCTATAATGTATACTATGGTGGCTATAGTTAACGATACTCTATTGCATATTTGAAAGTTGGCAAGAGTAAATCTTAAAAGTTCTCATCACAAGGAAAAAAATGTAACAATGTGAGGAGGTAGACAACTAAACTTATTCTGCCGATCATTTCATATTACATATAAATATCAAGCCATTATGCTCTATACCTTGCACTACTACAATGTTTATAAAAACAACACTACAGGGTTGATCTTATGGATTGCAATGTATTTTAAACCCCTAAATTGTAGTTACTATACTAACCATGAATTACCTCTCACTTTGGATTCATTACTTTTTGAATGACCTCATTATATTTCAATATGAGTTAAACAAGGAAATATGGTATCTCAAGGTTCTTGCTGACTGAGTGCTTGTGTTGATGTGGCAAATGCCTTCCTTCTTTCTGATACACTAAAGAATAACATACTTCTAAAAAAATTCACATGTCTCTGGGTAAATAAGCCACTCCACACTCTGGGAATGAATTAGATACTTTTGGAGGTTGGTAAATTTTTGGAAGCTAATACAAATTTTTTTTTTCTGGAAGGTAAAGCTATTTTTAATTAAGGTATAGTTGACACACAATATTATATTAGTTTCTGGTATACAATATAATGATTTGACATTTATATACCTTATGATGTGACCACCATGAGACATCTAGTAACCATCTGCTGCGATACGAAATTAGTGCAGTGTTACTGACTGTGTTCCCCATGTTGTATTACTTCCTTGGGACTTATTTATAAGTTTTTACCTCCCCTTTGTTTAGTTCTTTTTCTGGGGTTTTGTACTGCTTTCGGTTGTTTGTATGAAACACATTCTTTTGTCTCCTTATTGTGCTTCTTTGTTTCTATGTATTAGATAGATCAGCTAGGTCTCCTGGTATTGAAAAATTGGCCTTATTTAGACAGTGTCCTGTGGGGCCCAGTGGTGCAACCCCTGCAGCCAGGTGTTTCACAGGTGTTTCCTGGGTGAACTAGTGGGGCCTCCTGTTGTGGTTGGGCTATAGCTGCTAAGGTCACTCTGGCAGGTGAGGCTGGTCCCTGGCCCGCTGGCTGTGAGGGCTGGCTTTAGCTGTTGCAGGCACACTGGTATGGCAGGCAGGGCAAGCCTTCAGTGTGGCTGAGACTTGTTCGGTGCAACACCTAGCCTCCACTGTTACAGACAAACGGCTGTGTCCCATTGTTGGCTGAGGATGCCCACTTGCTGTGGTAGGGCAGGGGTCTCATTGGAGGGGTGCTAGCCTGGGTGGGTCCTCAGGTAAATGCCAGTGTGGGGTGAAGAGTTATGGAGAATGTCAGAAATGGGCAGAAAGTTAAAAAAAAAAATCCCTCCAGCACTTGTGCCCCTGGAGAAAGTTCCAATAGGTCTCTGCCCCTTCAGCACATGCCCTAGAATTAGTTAATGTACCACCTTCACGTTTGACCTAGGTGCATTCACATTGCTGACTCTGTGCCAGGACTCAGAAAGAGAGAAACTTGAGTTTCTGACAGCCCTTTGGCTCCCTCAGAGCCAGATATTAGGGCGGTTCCTCTTCCTACTGCAGGTCACCAGACTGGAGCTCTGAGCCCCTGTTCTTCAGGGGACCCCCTGTAGTTGTGATATCCTTCCCACTTGTGCACCTCACAGAAAGTGGGAGGCAGGGTGTGTCCTGACTAGACTGAGTCTCTGCTCCTGGTACCTACAGCAGTGAGGCTTCTTCTTTATATTTGTTGCTGTCAAGTATCCGTTTTGCTAGTTTTCAGGTGGCTCTGAGACACAGCTGTTCTCCATGTATTGAAGTTTTGATGTCAATGACAGGAGGTGAGCTCAGAATCTTCTGACTCTGTCATCTTGAGCCCGAAGCCAAGACCTTCATTCTTGAATGCCAATTTAGCTTGTCTGTGGAATGTGATCCCTTGTAGTTGATACACTCACGAGGTTTAGGCTGTTGATCTGAATGGCAACATCTCTGGCACCATTGGTAACTAGTACTAATCTATTTATTTTGGTTTTCATATGATTAAATCTATTTATTTGTTGTCCTAGTTATCATAGATGCTAATACTTGTAAGTAGTCAAGGTTTCACTTCAGCCATCACCCCCATGAAACTTTGTGCAAACTATTGTTACATGTATTATTCTATTAAACTCTTGCAACAATCCTTACCTGTGAGGTATTTTGCCATTTTTTAAAGATTTTATTTGTTTATTTTTAGACAGAGGGGAAGGGAGGGATAAAGAGAGGGAGAGAAACATTGATGTGTGGTTGCCTTTTGTGTGGCCCCTAGTGGGGGCCTGGTCTGCAACCCAGACACGTGTCCTGACTGGGAATCGAAATGGTGACCCTTTGGTTCCCAGGCCAGTGCTCAATCCACTGAGCCACACCAGCCAGGCCATATTTTGCCATTTTTATATACACTTAAACACTGTCGTAAAGATTACTGAGGTAACAAGTAAAACAAAAAACAAAAAAAAACAGAATTGGAATCTTGATCTGTCTGACTCCAAAGCCCATTTTTTAACACTTATTTCATACAAGTATAATTATACTCCATATTTCATAATTATACTTTATATACATAATATAAGAAGAGAATTATACACTTAATAAAATCACAGACTGCTATATTTTTCTGGCTGCTCACTGAGTTGTTTATTTTTAGTGATGTTTATTTTTGGCCCACAGGGCCCAGGGGTGAGATAAAGCTCCTCTCTCATTCTGTTTGTGAGACCTGGCACTTTTATGAGTTCAGTCCACACGACTTGTATCTAGGCACACTTTAAGATCCCAAAGGATGAGTGATAGCATATCCCAAAAGCCAGCGCTCCTCTGTGAAGGAGCAAGCAGTGGGAAAAATACTTGAGTGAAATGAGGCCTCAGAGCCCCATTGATCCGCTCCACCATCCTCCAGTGGCCTGTGAGCTCTCCTGCTGGATGGCAGGCTCAGAATGATCTGCACTCCTATGAGTCTTCCAGGTAACACTTGCAGTCTGGCTTCGTACTCACCCCGGGGAGAAATCCTGTGGCCTGAAATGTGGCAGCTAAATGAAGCTAATGGCTGTAATCCAGCTGCCATTGGCATGATCACCTTATTCTTGTCCTCTCTCGGTGACCACACACCACCTGGGCCCGCTGAAAATTCCTCTCAACTTTCTCCTTGCAGCTACTCTCTCATCCTCAAGGGAGGTGAGAATCAATTTCTGACATTCCTATCTGTGCCTGTGGTTCTCTGTAGTAAGGTATGCTGAGTCATTCCCCTCAGCATTCCCTTCAAATGACAGATAGTTAGGCCTATCTGCCTTTTTTTCCGTGTGTGTGCTTCTCCACTACGGCCTTTGATTTCTGCTCATATGTTTGACTAAGCAGTCCTAAACATTGAGTCGTCACCACGCATTCTTTGCTTTAATTTATACTGTTGGGATTCAATCTAACACATAAAGGTTCATGCTCTTGGCCCATGAGCTACTTTTTCTTGGTAAAAGAGGACATTCTCCAATTCAGGGACACGGGTATTTGAATCAGCTTATGGAGCAGTAGGGATTCCCTGCCCCTAACTAATGGAATCATTAAAAAAGATATATTCTTATTAGCTGTATAATGGTTTAAATAATATTTTCTTTTTTATGCTTTTGTGTACTTTTTACATCTAATTTTAAAAATATTACTTTTACAATTTGTCAAACAATAGTTATTTATAACATTTAACACGGCCTATTTTAGTCTCATTAGTTTTAAATTTGAAAAGTTTATTCTATATATTTTACTTTTTAAAAGAAATTTTATACAAACACAGGAACATTTTGTTATTTCTATTCATTGATCTGGATTTTTTGTTTTCAAATTGAGAATCTTGTTAGAGAATAAAACTTAGATCCACTGGAATATTGAAATGCACAGGAGACAGAGGCGGGAGGAACTGCATGATCTGCTGTGCTTAGGGCAGACCAGCCCTGAGGGGAGGCAGGAATGTTTTTTTTTTTTGTCTTGTTTTTTTTAAAGAAAAAGCATCAGGGTTTGTGAGGGCATAGGGGTGGGGTTAGTCTCTTGTTCTTCTAGGCGGGCGCCTCAGGGTTCCAGGATGTGAGCCGGGACAATGGGTTATATGATGAAGGGCAGTCTGACTACCAGCCATTGTGGTTGGCGCCAGGTGTCTATTGTGCACGGTGGGAGAGGGTTTTGATGGAGCCCACGGCTATCTATCCATTCTGGATAACTGAGTCATGGGCAGTCCAGCAAGTTGGAAAAGTGGCCTGACTGGGTGATGAGCCATCAGGTGGGCTGGGAAACTGGCCTGACCCTTTTGGATGGGTGCTACAAGTTTTAGCTATAAAACAAAGCCACTTTGAAAATTTTTAAATTTTAAGCTATTTTTAAAATTTTAAGAAAAAATTTCCAGAATTTGTCAAATTGGTCTCTGAGTCATGGCTCAGAAAGCTAGAAACTCTTCCTGGGTATGGACTAATTTTCTAGCATGAATAATAATGAGATAGAAAACTTCATATGAGTCACCTGAATCCCATTTCATGTCTGTTTGTAACAGGGTGCAGCCAAAGATGGGGGAGGAGTGCAAACAGGGATTTGTAATGGGGTCCAGAACTTGGTGTCCAGGAAATATTAGAAAAGTATATATATAGGATGTCCTCATCCCCACCAATCTGAGCTGCGGGATGGGATGGAGGGAGCAGGGCCATAGAGAGTTGTTTTGAATAGCAACGGTTTTGCAGAATGTTCATTTAACATGTCTATAACCTTTAACTGGTTTCATGGATATGTTAAATAGCTGTGGCCATGCTTTGAGCCAGGAGGATGGGGGTGACTTCCACCCTAGCTGTAACTGGGAGGCAACTCCCCCTGGTCACAGCGCCTGCGTGAGAGCTTGGAGATGATTGGCTCCACACCACAGAGCCACACCTGCCCAGACTTACAATGGCAGCCCTATGGGAATGCCAGACTTACTATGGGAATGGGGGCAGCTGTGGCCAATTGTGGGAGGAGTTGGAAATGGTGTGGCAGAGGAAGATCGCTGCTGGGATTTAAACCCAGGCACAGCAGCCATGCAGGCGTCCTTTTGGGACCACACTGTTTGGACAGAGAAGAACCATGGACTTCTATTTCCTTTTCTGAAATATAGTACCTCGGACTAGGCAGAGGGGGAAGGAAGGACTGTGAATTTGTGGGTATGGTAAAGGGCTTTGGGATCTCAATGAAGCCTTAAGTCATTACTCCAAGTCTGTATAACTTTTAAAATAAATAATCCCTTTCCTTTTCACCAATCTCTGGCATTCAGAGACGTCTTTCCCTGGTGGCGGGCAAGGTGAACCTAGTACGGGGTGGGAGACTCCCGGAGCACAAGGTGGGTCCATTTGGTAGTAGCCTATCATTCACCCCAACCCCTGGATCTGTTCTACAACACGTTGTTTAAATAATTTTTACACACCACAATATTAAAACCTACGTGGAGATCTAGAAATTTAGATTTCAGTGTTTTAACCTTTTAAATTATGATAATATTAAAACTATCTTTTATATTGCATTCCAGTATATAATGAATTTATATTCAAATGGAGCTTGATGATACAACAGGTATCTTTTTCATTAGCTCTTATTTTTTATTCTAAATTTTACAGCTTTACATTTCATGAGTAGGTCTATGATCCATACTGAAGTAATTTTTGTACCAAGTGTAAAGCTTAGATCAAGGTTTTTTATTTGCCTATGAAAATTAAATTCTTCACCATTTGTAAGAGAGTATAATTTTTCTATTGAATTGCTTTAAATCTTTGACAGAAATTGATTGGCATACTGTAAGTAAGTCTATTTAAGGATTCTACATTTAGTTCTATTGATCTTTGTGTGGAGTATAGTTATAACATCTATTTTAATATCTTTGCTAATTCTAACATCCATAGGGTAACTTGGATCAATTGAATTCCTTGTTCATTGTGGGTCATGATTTCCATCTTTCTTTGCTATTACTAGAAATATTTCATTGAATGCCAGACATTGTAAATTTTAGCTTTTTAGGTGCCAGATATTTTTATTCCCCTATAAATATTCCAAAGGTGTTTTTTTGTTTGTTCTTTGTTTCTGAGATCAAGTTGGGTTACTTAAATATAGTTTGATGGTTTAGGTTTTGCTTTTATGATTTGTTAAGTGGGTCCAGATCCATATTTGGTTAGGACTAACTATTCCATATCACTGAGGCAAGACCCTTGTGAGTACTCTAGTCAATGTCTTGTGAATGATATGGCTGTTCTGTCTGGCTGATGGAAAATGATGATTTTTATTCCCTTCTATGAGAAATGGGGCTGCTCTTTATAATTCTTAATTCTCAAGGGGGAACTTCTGCAGGTCTTCATAGTTCGGTTTCTGTGCATGTCTTCTCTCCAGTGTTCTGTCCTTCCTAAGCCAGCTGACAGCTCCATCCTTCAAATGAGAGCTTCCCTGGATCCCCTTGTGCCCCTCCCCCCTTCAGTGTGACCTGGAAACTCTTTTGGTGCCGTAAACTGAGGCCTTCCTCATTTGTTTCTAATCCCTCAAGACCATTGTCTGTTGTTGCTGTTTTTCAGTGTCTTGAATGCCATTGTTTCACTTTTTGTTTTAGTTTCAGGAGGGAGAGAAACCTTGGCTAGAGGCAGAAATCAGAATTTCCATATGCTTTTGACATGATAGAGATTTTGTATTTGAAGGAAATTGTGTCATGTTTTGAGAACAACTGAAAAGAAGTTCAGTGAAATGTGACTTTTAATTAGAATTACATTTGTAATAAAGAGAACTGCTTCTTTCTCCAGAAACTGATTTGCCAATATCTTTTAAAATTAGATTTTAATCTTTCTAAAAGAGGTCATCTAATAAATTGCACACATCTGTTAAATAACCATGAATTTCTTCCTTACACTCTTCTCAATATTCAATATAGTAATGAGTAATTAAGTCACCTTCATCAGATTATTGAAGGACATAGTCAATAGTTTATTTCGATTTTCGAGTCACTTTCCTAAAATAATTACCTGAAAGCATAAAGTAAAAAAGAAAAAAAAAAGGAATTAGACCATCTGGAGAATGAAATGTCTTGAACAATGTTTTGTAATTTGGCAAGGTTCAGTCAGTTGTCACTTTTTTCTTAACCTGGACTCATAATAGAATAACATCTCTGAAGTGTGAAAAGAAAATATTCAAAATAAATTAAACAGTGCACAGTACTGCCACCTTAGCCTTTTAAAATTGCTCTTTATTTTTGCTTTGCTTATATAACTTGACTAAAACATGGTAAGCTGGAGAAAAGTACCACAGAGGCCTGGAAGCCTGAGGAGTATGCACAGCCCCGTGGTCTTTCCCACACATCGGGGCATCTGCAAAAGGGACTTGCTGTTCCCTGAGGAGTCTGACCATCCTTTCAGCTTAACATCCAAAAGGTACCAGATATTTGTGTTCATCAGCAATAGTTTCTCTCACTTGAGTGGCTCAGACCCCAGGTCCCCAGGGTCCTTGACCCTGTGAATTCCAGAATCCTTTCTGGTGCAAAGTGGGAAGCCCAGGGGAAAAGATGAGCCAGCATGCCCACTGACCCAGGGACCTGAGGTCCACCTGCCCACGGCCAGCTTCACTGTGATCCCAGCCTGGGTCCTGGCTAGTTGTGCTGCCTCCTGTCAATGTTTACATCCTGGCAGGAGGTGCTCCTTTCCCCCAGGCCAGGGCTAGTCCAGCACCTCCACTGTGAGTCCTGCCTAGGAGGTCATAGTCATTCCTTGCTGTGGCTGCTTGAATTTTTTTCTCATTTTCTTGATGTACCTTTTACAATTAAGATAATGAAAGGAAAAAAAAGAAGAAGAAAAGAAAAGAAAGAAAGAGGGAAAAGGAAAAATAAAAGAAAAAAATATGATAATGAGAAGAAAAAGAAAAAATACAATAGAACTTATCTTAAGAGTGTAGCTGTTTTACTTAATTAGTTCTTCTTCAACTCAGAATTACTCTAAGGCCTGCGGAACATATGTGGCATGTTTAGAGGCAACAGCTGCAATCACATGACTCTTTCCAATTATATACGTAGTGTTTGACCCACTTTAGGAAGTCTCTCTGAATCAACCTGAACCCCTTTCAGATTCTCCACGGTGCCATGCAGAAAATAAATTTCTGAAATATCCTTCTAAATTGGCTCATTTAAAAAAGACCTCAAAGATAATGGCATGGCATAAGCATCAAATGGCAATGAGAGTATTTTAATTATGTATATCTTTGGTATGCTAATAAAATAGTCAATAATTTATTAAAAGGTAAGCATATTAATTTTATAATAAATACAAATTAATAATGACAACCATGTGTTTTTCCTCTCTAATAGTCACAAATGATCCCTCTTGGTTGTTTAAAATTACAGGAACATCTTGAAACATTAATCGTATACTTACAAAGCAGCTCAGTAAAAATTTATATAGACTTGGAAAAATTACAGGTTTTATATATTTATTAGCCCTTGGAAAGATATTATTTGCCAAATGGAAGAGATCCCAGAAAGTCAAATGTAAATTTATTTAGATACAATTCAATATGCTTCTGTAAAACAAGGTTTAAATCTGTTTTTTTCTCTCAAAATTCACAAAACCACTCTCAGTATTTCCTGAGTGTTTTCTCATATTTTCAGTATATCTATTTCCCAGCAAATCTTCCATAGTTTTGAGTAATGTAGCAGCAGCTGTGGATAAATCTCTATAATATGAGGAAAAAGTTATTCAGCACATGTCTGCAAATGAACAAAGGAATCAAAGAAGAGAATAAAAGAATAAGTTAAAATCTATCTTCAAATGCTAGAAGCAACAGCAGAAACTGAAACCTTACAAATTGTGCTAACCATTGAATTCCACTCAGAATAGTATGCTACTCAAATTTCAAATTTCTCTAGGTGTTTGATATTTATTATTGTTTAATAAAGTAATTAATTCTGTCAGTACTTTGATAAAAACCATACCTATTCTAGAAAGAAAAAACAAAAGATTTCGGAAATTATGGTCCATCTTACATGTGTTGTTTATGGTGCAACAGACTTCTCTGTTACAATATTCTTTTTCTGAATTATGTGAGGTTTCTACTTGGTCAAATTTTCGTGAGATTCCTTGGTTTTCCTTTGTTTGCTTCTCAATCTGATCGATATTTTATTATCTATGCACTAAAGTTTATAGCACATCTATTTTAAAATAATTACTTCTTTAAATAACATAAATAGTGCTAAGAATTATATTATTAGTTTTCATAAATAAAATGTTTTAAATGAAGAATTTTTAAAATGAAAGAGTTTTAACAAAATATGTAACTTAAAATATAAAGAAAGTGCTAAAGGGATTTTGATATCAGCAGATCAAATTTAGAGGTTAATGCTTGGATTATCTTTGCTCTCATCTTATAAAGCTTTGATGAATTGGAGGTATATGACTTCTATTTGAAAATGTATGTTTTAATACATGAATAACAATACATTCTAAAGGCGTACAGCCTTTAAAATATAGTCATTGCAACACATTCATATGCTGAATATTAAGCATGCAAATTTTATTGGTATATTTGCTTTGCATTTTTGTTTTTATAAAAGTAATTCTAACCCTGATTTTGGAATACAAAAAATGCTGGAAATCATGGCCCACGATGAGCTGACAGCACTTTCCCCAGGCTGTGTCTCAATAGGCGCTACCGAAAGATGTCTACTTAGGACTGATCACATAATCGTCATTGAGGACATGTCTCTCTCCATTTGGACTGCTATTAAAAAGACCATGAACTGGGCAGTTTATAGACAACACTTACTCGTCACAGTTTTATAGGCTGGGAAGTCCAAGATCATGGCGATGGCAGATTCTGCGTCTCATCAGGGCCTGCTTCCCGGCTTACAGATGGCTGGCTGCCTTTTCACGTCTTCACTTGGCAGAAAGGGTGAAAAAGTTTCCTGGGTCTGTAACAGGGTGCAGCTGGGGTGGGGGGCAAATGAGGATTTGTGATGGGGTCCGGAACTCGGGGTATCCTGGAAATATTAGAAATATATGTAAGATGTCCTCACCCCCACAAGTCTGAACAGGCCGGGGATGGGACTCCTGGAGCAGGGCCATTCAGAGCTGTTTTGTATAGCAGTAGCTTTGCAGATAACATCTGGCATGGTCATTTAACATATCTATAGCCTTTAACTGGTTTCGTAGGTATGTTAAATAGCTGTAAAGCTGCTTTGAGCCAGGGGGATGGAAGTTAGTTCCACCCAAGAGGTAACTGAGAGGCAACTCCCCCTAGACACAGCGCCTGCGCCTGCGTGAAAACTTGGAGATGGTTGGCTCTGGGCCATGGGGTCACCCCTGCCCACAGCTAACATGGCAGCCCAGAGAAACTAGAGGAATATGAAGTGCTGGCAGGTGTAGCCGACTGAAGGAGGAGTCAGAAATGAGGCTGCAGAGGAAGACTGGCTCGGGTATTTAAACCCAGGCGCAGCAGCCATATCTCTCTTGGACCACAAGGCTTGGTAGGAGTGGGGACGCCTCCGCCTTAGAGACAGGCTCTCTCTTTCTCTTTCTCGCACTCTCTCTCTCATCCTCTCTCTCTCTCTTGCACTCTGGAACACATGGCTTTGGGGCTCCCTTTGCCTACTCAGCTTAGGAAGCTGGGAAGGAAGATGTAGAAGCAATGCCGAGCTCTCTCTTAGTTTGGAAGAATGCAGGAGAGACCCTGCAGGAAGGGGTCTTGAACCACGAGGCTGAGGAGTGGGGACTCCTCAGCCTGAGAGAGAGAGGCAGGACCACAGGAAGAAAAGGGGAGAAAGGACTCTTGCTGGTGGGCCATGAGAAGGTGCCACATGGTTTTGGATTAACTGGAGATCGCAGTGGCAACACAGCAGATGGTGTCAGAACTGAGGATCTGCCTGAATCATGGACTTCTACTTCTTTTCCTGAGATACGGTACCCTGGACTGGGAAGAAGAAAGGAAGGACTGTGTGTATGTGGGTATTCTAGAGAACTTTAGTATTTTAAAGGAGACCTTAAGTCCTTACCCCAAGCCTGTATAACTTGTAAATAAATAATTCTTTTCCTTTTCACAAGTCTCTGGCATTGAGAGATGTCTTTCCGTTAACGGCGAGCATAAAGAACCTGGAGCAGGGTTGGGACATCGCCGGGTGCGCCCTTGCTCTGTAACAGGTCCACTTTTCTAAGGACATTAATTCCATTCACATAGGCTCCACCCTCACAACCGAACCATCTGCCGAAGGCCTCACTTCGAAACACCATCACGCTGAGAATTTGGTCCCAACATGTTAAACTTTGGGAGACACAATATTCTGTCCATAGTAGAATCTAAGGCATATCATGTTTAAATGTAATTCCTTCCACTTCCAATTCTATATACATATAACATTCATTTTCAGGTGAAATTATGTTAAACAAGCAATGTTGAAGCCATGAAAGAAAAATGGAATAAAATTACACTATAATATGTGAAGGAGTCTCTGAAAGTAACCCAACATTTTTCCTGGCTAAAGGTGGTGAAGATTAAATTATGGTTGTATGTCTGTGAGTCTTAGGCTTCCTTTTGTCATCAATGGCAGTTAATGCACTTTTCTCTAAAACTGTTTATCTAGAAACAACTCCAAATTCTGAGCCACTGTGTTCACTCTAATTATTATATAGTTACTAAGGTAGGCTTTTCTGGAAAGCACTAAATCCTAAAATAATGCAAATATAAGTTTATGTGAGAAAAAATATGTTGGTAAATTAAAGACTAATATCTATCAATCTATATTAGTATACTTTTATATGTTATTATACATACGTATAAAATAATGTATGTGATGAGATTAAGGAACCAAAGAACTAGAAAATTGCTAAGTTGTATAATTAAAATACAATATAGTGGACAACACAAATATGTATCACAAAGATATCCATACATGTTCTACAATATTTTCTGTGCTTCAAAAGGAACTCATTGTGGTTTTAAATGTCTCATTTATTTTAAGAAAATGAAAAAAAATAATGTTCTGAGTTAAGTCTAGAAACTTGAAAGCAATTAAGTGGAAATTCTTATATTTAATGTATACTTTTTTCCCCAGTAAGTTTTGTTATTCATAATTTTCCCTTTGGACTATCTAGATTTACATGAACTTGTCTTAATAGCAGATGTTCCAACTTCATGCTCATGCTACTGTGGCACATATTGTGGGATGAGTTTTTAAATGATGTGGTTTAATACACTATAAAATATTAATGAGCAATATTTCCTCTACTCACGCTATCAGTAAGTTAAGATTTTGTATGCTACATTACCATTTTTTATTTTTCAGCTCTTTTTTTCAAAGTAAGCACCCAGTCACAGTGATGGAAGATTGCTCTGTGTACTCCTGCCAGATGTATTCTCTTCAGGTGGGAGGTCTCACTGCTTGCATCTGTCACATTACTCATTTCATCCAAAAGTATCAGTACCCTCAAGGACAACCAAAGCAATGTTCTATGGTCAGGCCTCTCTCATTATGTAGGGCTTACCACTGTGAAAGTCACATGGCGCCTGATGTCAGGTGCTGGGAGGACCTAAGTTTACTATTGGAATAAAGGTGGCACTGTGCAATTAACTTATTCTGTCTGTAAGTCTACAGCCAGAATGAGTTGGGAATCTTCCTGTGTCAGTGACTCACTGGGCATTTTCCTACTGAACCAACAGTATGCTCAGAGCCTCTGGAGGTGAAAAGAACGTATCAGACTCAGTCTTTGTGCTCAAGGAGCTTAGAATATATTAAAGACACAAAATACCTCAATTGCGAATGCCCACTGTTATTTAAAATCTGCTTCAGGAAATCACTAGGAAAATATCGATGTGGATAAAGGACAACAAAGAAAGAGTACATCATATGTTATATTTGCACATATAAGTGCTTAATCCCTCATAATAATAATGAAAATATACTTCCACACTTTACAAGAAAGGAAAACAAGGCAAGAAAGGTTAAATAACTTATTCAAGTCATAGCTGTAGTTGAAATCCAGGTATCTGATTCTTTTTATTACACTAGATTTTTTTAGACTTCATGAAGAAATTGGAACTTGAGGACGAATAAGACAAGGATTTAAACTAGAAGTCAGCAGTAATGAGTATAATTCTAGCCTTTGAAAAGGGATGAACAAAGAATTATAGAGATAAAAATGCATATGCTGTTTTAAAGGGAATAGTGAATAAAGCATCCTCTGAAACTGGTCTGTTTCTGATGCTAACAGTAAAATAAAAGCATTCATTGTTATTTGCATAGAGTTTTAACATTTACAGAGGAATTTTATGCATATTATCTTGTTTGATGTTTATAATAACCCTGTGAGTTAAGTAGAAAAGATATTTTTATTAACATCTACCATTTCATTGGTGAGAAACCTGAGGCAGTGGCTGAGCCATAGAACTAAGATCTTAAAATTAGGAATGGGCCAGCATAAAACTTAAATCTAAGTCTTTTCGATCTAAAGTGTGCACATTTTCAGGTTACTTTTAAAATATTCCTGCATTTCAGGGTTTTAACAGAGATGCTAACCTCAATCAAGGAAAACACATAGGTAATTTCATCTGTGAGTAAGTGGTTGATTAACGTGATCTTGGGGGACCCTCTAAGACTGTGATTCTGCAGCTGTTACCTACACTTCACTGAAGTCAAAGTCAATTACTCACTATTTCAGGAAGACTGCTCATATTTTCAAAGCCATTCAGCAACTTAGCTGGTACTTTCCTCTATGTTATGTATAACCAAGCACGGTGCCTACTACCTAAAAGTCACATGATACTCATAATGATGGTATCTAACCACATACATTAGATGTAATTACTATAATTATTACCACTTTTTGTTTGAAGTTTACAGAAATTGTCTTCCTCTAATCGAGACCCAGTGAATGGTAGACCTATTTGAATACAGATTTGAATGAAGAGCTGACTGACTCCAAATTTTATTCTCAAAGGAATTAGTTAAAAAAAAAAAAATGAACCAGGGTCAGAAAATGGACTCAAACATGAGAACTTGAAGACTATAATAACTTTATCCTATAACCAGCAATGGACACCAC
The DNA here is from genome assembly GCA_004026765.1 of Micronycteris hirsuta. Taxonomy (NCBI): domain Eukaryota; kingdom Metazoa; phylum Chordata; class Mammalia; order Chiroptera; family Phyllostomidae; genus Micronycteris; species Micronycteris hirsuta. Next base: position 30,316 of record PVJI01004438.1, on the reverse strand, counting down.
CAAATGTCTCTGTAGTCCAAGGTTGCTGTTGCTGCCAGCAGTCCTGGCTGTTGGGTGGGGCTTGACATCATGCTCTCTGTAGAGAGATGGTTGCTATTTATTTATTCTAATGGTCTAATGTTGCTGGCCCAATTCCCAGATCAGAACTCTAAAAGCCTGTGAGACAAGATGAGACACTAACAGCCTGTGAGACACTGTCCGAGAGCTAGACTGGGTCAAGCAGCCTTTTGTGTGGAGTAATGGGTTAGTAGAACTCAGTGCTCAGCCCTTTCAGATCCGATCGGAAACACACACAGGTGCAGGCAGCTTCCGGAGTGGTTCTGGCATCTGCCATTTTCAGACCTAAGTTCAATCTGTTCTCTCTTTAGGGATCCACAGCACCATGATTTATATTGGTCTTGATTTGGTCTTTTGCTTCTCAAAATGAAAAAAAAAATCTTAATTATACCTGTCTTATCTGTGTTGGGGTGGTGACCAAACACTATGCCTTAGCTACATTGGTTTTGTTAAACCTATGGCTTCCTCTGTCACCCAGGCCTCCAGCTCTTTCATGGAGAGTGAACTTTGGTGGCTGAAGGGGGATGTCATGAGAATTAAACATCAGTTAGCAAGCTGCTCATTGGGTTTCAGAGTGGGAAAAATAAAATGTTTGGGTGGGGGCTGAGGGATGTAGCAATACACAATTTTTTTCTGGGACATCCACATACATCCCAGCCAAAGATGTTCCCTTTACTCCCTCCATTAGTTTATCTCCCGAAAGTCAAGGAAATGGGCAATCTTCCAGGCATGGGTACTAGAATTCTAGTCTAGGACTAGATTCTCCAGAAAAATAACTTCTGTATATTGAAACAGTGTATTGCTATACAGGTATCACTTTCCCAGCAATCTTCAAGGGTGGTGCACAGGCCAGCATTCTAAATGAATTTTAGACCATTTCTTAATGACAGTAACACCTCATAGAGACTCCATGAACTTCAAAAACCACATGGGCTCATTTAAAAAAATACATTTTAAGCTTCTTAAGGGCAGAGACCAAGTTACAGTAATCATTGTAACAACAATGCCTAAGGCAGATCCTAGTACACAGTTTACCTACAACAGACAGATTCTACCTAATAAATAGATATGGACCCTGGTTGGGTAGTTCATTGGTTAGAGCATTGTCCTGATACATCAAGGTCGTGGGTTCAATCTCCGGTTAGGACACATACAGGAAACAACCAATAAATGAATAAATAAGTGGAACAAGAAATCAATCTCTCTCTCTCTGTCTCAATCAATCAATAAAATTAAAAAAATAATTAAATATATATTCAGTAAAAAATTTATTCTGAACTACACATTGTTATGGAACATTTTAAAGGACACATTGATTCATTCTTAAGTGTATATCTTTGTTTGCAGTGTAAATTGTTTGCAATCTACCTTCATGTCAAAGATAACATTCTCTAAAATATAATTAGGATTTTTATATGAAGGAGTCTCTATGCTCAAGTTCAAGAACCTTCAAAGTATGCAAGTTACAGACAACTTTAAAATGTAGAACAACTTGGATTCACATGAAATTCAACTAAATTTAGGTTAATGAGACTTTTGGATTATGAATATTGGTTACTTCAAACGACCTGCACATGAGCCTAAATAGTGAGGCAATAATGCTATTACAGAGAAAGGTATGATGTGTAAAATAATATTAAAAGTACCATCTGGTTCTCATACATTAAAATAGGCTGTGATAGCCCAAGTGATGCTTGCAGGGTGACCTTGAGAAGGTAAAGTCTCCACATCTCAGATTTGTATCCTACAAAATAAAGATCAAGGACAACATTAGGCCATTTCTAAGAAGTATATTATACTACATACTTGGTTCATGCTTGACACATACTAAACTTTCAATAAGTGGAAGTTTATTATCCCTATTTTTATAAAACATTCTGCTTTTATATTTAGGATTTCAAAAGTCTAAATAATATTAAACTTCTGGAAATCTGTATTCATTCTTTATTTCAGTAATTTCCTGACTACTTGTCTTTGCCCATACTTCTCCAGTATTCAAGAATTTCATTAACCATTAGTCAAGGTTATTATATTTTTTTCCAAGAAGCATATGTTGATGATTTTACCTCCAGAGGAAAAGGAAAGAAATTAAAGATGGTAAGAAGAGTCACCAGGTGCTACTTGTAAAAAAAAAGTCAAGAATTAATATAACTTTGCAAGCTGTCAGAAGTTTTTAGGCCCATTAGTTTTGAAAATTACTTGCGAAAATAATCTGGTTCATTTCCAACTCTTTAAAAAATATGTAAATTTTAAATCTGTCTGTGACTTTATTATCACAATGTTTTCCAGCTGCCCTCAAATAGTCATTCTAAGTAGTTAATAAAGAGAACAGCACATTGTGGAAATAATTCAAGGGGAGGCAGTTTTTGGGCAAACATTCCTTGTCTTGACATTGAGGAAATTGTTTACCCAAGTATAAACCTGAAGATAACCATATCTTCCAGCCAGTCCTTGGGATGTTGTAAGAATTAAAGAGGTAATGGCTTGGAAATTTCTTGAGTGAACAAAAGAACAATGCTACCTAAAAAGTAAACCATTATTGAATATTCTTCAGCATTTAATTTTTTATACCTGTTCTCATTTTAATGTATGGAGTACAGGTGAAAAAGGAGTGTAAATATTGGGGGACAAGCAGCTGTAACAGTAGTGAAGAATTTAATGTTTTTCTATTTAGCCTGGGAAAGTGTATTCTGAGCAGCACAGAAATCAGTAGATATCAAAGGAGTTAAGGGAGGGTGCTTATAAATGGTGATATAAATGCAATAATGGCTTCCTCTTCTAAAGTGCAATTTAATCAGCTGAGTTGACTCCATCCTTAAAAGGCACTTCAGTTGTGTGTGAGGTGAGAACTGTTTTCATCAATGAATCACTTACTATCTAAACAACTGTGTTTTTCTGCTCCTATGTACCCACAGTAGTGACCCCATCTTAAATATAAGGGGCTGAAATACAGAAACCAGCTCTCTGAGAATTTCTTTATTTACAGCTCGAAAACACTGTTGCATCGTTAGATGATCTCTAAGTGCTGAGGATGGATTATCCAGTGAATACTGATTTTTATACAAAAGATTTTATTTAAACAGAATACTTTTTTTTCTCAGTACCATAATAACAGTAGTAAAAAAAATCTGCTAGAGCATTTGTGCAGATAATTTTCAGTGACAAGAAACAGATCAAAGATAGAAGGAATGTCTTTCTGTGATCTCAGGAGAGATATTAAAAGTTATGTGCAGCACTTAACAGCTACTGAAAACAGATTAAAAAGTGAAAGGTCTTGGTACCAAACCCGATTTCATTAAAAAGTCTGTTCTTTATTAATCTTGTTGTCTGTTATTGTTTAAGACAGAGCCCATGGTGGAACGGTGAGAAAGAAAATAACAATGAAAAGGAAGGGCTTTTAAACTCTCCCTGGAGTCGCCATGGAAACCTCCACCTGGGCCAAGTAAGAGAGGGTTAGAGTCCATACATGTGAGGCTATTTTTATTGCACTTTCCCCTCACATGTACAGCTGAAATATTCCTGAAATATGTATGTAACCCACATACACACTGGTATATGATGTATTTTTTCTTGATACAAAGGAAAATCACATATATTATGTTCTTATATTAAGAACAAATATAGCATGATATAATTTTGTTCCCATGGTAGAGATTTGATCAGTCTTTCATGCATCAACTTTATTAAATGCACAGTAGCAGACGCTTGGGTTCCATAATGATCAACAAGAAAAATGAGAAATTCCTCCCATGGCCTATTGACTATGAGTGCTTCTCCAAGGATTTTGAATGGAAAGCGATGACAGAAAATAGCACGGGCTCATGGTTGGAACATGTACAGGTGATTCAATAGCTCTTAGCTAGGACGTACAAAAGATGGCCTGGGGAACTTTTACAACACACATCAGCCTGGATTCTTTTTGATTTAGTTAGTTTGGTGACGGTGAGCTAGGATTGCATATTATGAAGACTCCCTCTCAAGTGATTTCAATGTGTATAACAATTTAAGAAATATGAAATAATATAACATGTATGCAGTGTATTGAAGAAAATATTTAACCTCTTTGGGTATTAGTATCACCATCTATAGATAATATCTTATATTGGCATTATTTGATTTTATGTCTTAGGTTCTCTAGTACACTAAAGTCCTTAGTGTATGGGAGTTTTCTGGCAATGGAACAGTCTTGTTTAATTTTGTTTTATTTGTATCTCATGAGTCTTGAAGATACCAGGAATGACAAAATCAGCAGTTTCAACTCTCAAGTTATATTATATGTAGATCACAAGAGAGCGACTTTATATAAAAATTAGAAGTGCTCTAATAGCTTAACAGATTAAATTGACTTTGCCATAATTTATATTTATGGTTTAACAATATCAAGCTAAGCTATGACATGTCTTTGGTAAGTGACCTCAGCTCTACCATGCACCTGTCTAAAAATCTACCATTGACCTCAAGTTCCCACCTTTAAATTTTCATTCTTTAAGTATATACACAGGTGTATGCATGTATGTAGATTTATTTCAGGGAACTGACTCACCCAGTTGTGAAGATGGGCCAGTCAGAGACTTGAGGGCTGCCCGACAGGATGAAAGTGTCTCAAGCTCCAGCTGATGTTGCAGTCACGAGGCACCAACTCTTCTTCTCTGTGAAACTTATTTTTGCTCTTAAGTCCTTTCAACTGTTTAGATGAATCCTACCCACATTGTGCAGGCTAATCTTTACTTACAGGCGATAGATTGTGGACATTCACTGTATCTATAAAGTGCCATCATAGCCACACCCAGGTAAGTATTGAATCGAATCTTGGGTACTGCAGGCACTGTAGCCTAGTGAAGCTAACACATTAAATGAACCGTCACACCAGTTCTTAAACTGTACGTGAGGGAATAAAAGTGAAAAGGAAAAATCCTGGGTCACCAAGCTATTTTATTAACTTTTTGTCACAGGAAATTCCAAACTTACATACAAATAAAGCAGTATAATAAGATCTCATGTACCTGTCAACCAGTTTGAACGGTTATCAGCTCACAGACCATGTTATTTCTTTTATAATCAATCCACTTTTTTCCCTAACCAATGGTTTATTTTGAAGTAAGTCCTAGATTCCATACTATCTTACTCATAAATACTTACCATTTATGCTTAAAAGTTAAGAACTCTTCTAAATAATATAACTAAAACATAATTTTTCAACCTAAAAATAAAACTGTTAGTAATTCTTCTATGCCAAAAAATATCCAAGAACTGGAGGTGGGGACAATGCTCAGGAAAAGACATGCTGGGATTTCATGACTCATTAGAATCGCCTGAAACTTAAGGGATGAGTAATTTGTGCCGAGGAAATGAAGGCTAAAAACAAAAAGGGGCTAGCAGAAGGGCGCTCTAAACTGTTTATTTCTATATAAGCTTGCTTGGGTAGATCCAAATATTGTAAGATACTCAGGAAAACATATAGCAAATTTAATTTTTATTAACAATTTTGTAAATAAAAAATAGGGTGTTTCTTATTTTCTCTAGAAATGTCTATCAGAAATAAATGTTAGATAAGTTGTTTATTAAGAGCTCACTAGTTTTAAAACTCTGTGAAGAAAAAGATTGAGGACTCATTCGCTTCTGAAAATACATGCTTAACACAGTTATTGACACATAGCAAAGATCAGTAAATACATTTTTCTAAAGCACAAAAACAAAGTAGATGGTGAGGAAGTGCCGTCACCAGGAGACACTTAGCTCCATGTTGAAGTAGAAAGAGAGCGGTGGACTACTTTAAATGTTAAAATTCTTTTCTCCTTCTCTAAGACACCATTATGACATTTGTCCCTGATCACAATTATCTGAAGTTGAGGGAGAACATTATGTTCACTTTCTCTACCTGTTTTAATGTGTTTCCTGACCAGTTCTATGAAAGCACACATAATTGTTACCTGGTGGGCAAGAGTGAGGTGGAGAAACCACTTGTATTGTCCCAGTTATTGAGAAGCATGTGTCCTATCTTGCTTGTTTTTCATTTGGATATTGCAAATATTTGGAACTGATCCTAAGTTCTGGAACGAAAGGATATGTTAATTGTGCGGTTGGTGAGCAAAGCTACACTTATGTAATTATATCTATATTATGATGTATCTCTACACACCAGAAAAAACAACATGTCTTATACCCCTTGAAAATGAGAGTGATTTTACTTTTTCTGAAACCCAGTCCTATCACCACTTTTTTTAAAAATGGGGTTATATATGCATGGGACAGAAAGGGGTTACATTTTTAATGTTTTATAGAGTATTTTTGATCTTGATAATTGAGATCTAAATACATGAGCTTTTGCTTATTAAGTGCAATTATATCATCTCTTTACCCAGAAATGTATGAGAAAGATAGTCATTTTTAAAAGGGATCATAAAATAACAAAAAGAAGTCATCTTTTATTTCATATTGGGAAATAATTACTCACTGGCCTTGATATAAAACTCCTTTTCCCTTAAACCACAGAGGCAGGACACATAGCTCAGGCCACCATGCTAACCAGAAACAGCTAGAGTAACTGGGACCTGAAAACCATGCGATGCCAAGATTACCATTGAAACTCATGAAACAGAACCCCTCTTTGAAGTTGTTGGAGTAGAAAAAGGAGATTAATAGTTAAGGAATGGTTATCATGTGCCAGGAATTACAGGGATCACACAAATCCCATTACCTTTGTGGAGAGGGACACTCAGTAGGGGACGACCCTGAATAGGAAGACACCAATAAAATGCTGCTTCTACAAGACAGGAAGAGCGCATGTGAGGAGACCATGGCTAAAGTGTACACACACCAAACACCTTGGGGAGAAGGTTTAAAAGACATTGCCTTAAAAGCATAGTAGCATAATGAGCCCTGGATGGGTGGTTCGATTGGTTGGAACATAATCCTGTATACTAAAAGGTTGTGAATTCAGTTCCCGGTCAGGACACATACTTAGGTTGTAGGTTATGGGAGGCAACTAATGAATGTTTGTCTCTCCTCAATGTTTCTCTCTCTCTCTTCCTGCCACCATGCTTCCTGTCTAAATTCAATTAATATATCCTGGGGTGAGGATTAATAAAATTAAAACAAACAAACAAACAAAACAGCGTACTGTAAGGAAATGGATAAACATGCAAAATGGATAAAAAGCAAAGAATCAAATAAGAAACAAGTTTAATGAGAAGTAAATGCATACATCTTTGTAATTTGGACAATAGCCTTGAATACTAATGATATTTTAGGAGACCGTGCAGCCAACAATAGAAACATTGCAACAAGGGGAACAGGAGAACATCTCAGCACACACAAAGTAAGAAGAGTCTGGTAGTATCAACACTGACTATGTGCTGTGTATTTTATATATGCTACCCTTTCCTCACAAAAACATCTAGATGAAATTTTCCTCATCTTAGAAACAGAAAAACTATAATCATAAAGAATACCAGATCTAGAATGAGCCTGGAGTTCTATTAGACCAAGGCTGGATTATTTAACATCAATAACACACATTCATTGGAGACTGGCATTGGCATGAAAATCACTCAGGAGAGAATGGAATGAGATCCCTTTCAGGGTGAGAGTCAGGACAACGTCAATCACTTCCGATGAAGTATTCCAGAAAATACTGGCTGTTCGATGATGGCTGTTGGATGAATGCATTCCACGTGTTCATTTAACCCTTTGGGAAACACACATAATAGTTAATGTTGTTTTGTTTAGCTTTTCTCAAACCTTTGCATTTCTAAGTTGTAACCATATCTCCTACACATTATTTTGCCACCAAAGGAGCACTCAATGTCTAGAATGACTGGAAACAGTTCTTATCTAAATTTGGGAGCCTAATAATTAAATTGACGCTAGTGGAAACACTACTCTGAGAGCTAGAAAACTAGAGTCAGGTATTTTAGTCTTTGGCTTCTTACTTATGAGCAAATCACTTGATCTCCCTAACGCTAGTTTTCCTTCATTATAAAGGGGACTCCACTGATCCCATGGAACGCTCCGTGGATATAATCAAAATGGTATTTACATAAAAGAACCTGCATTCTTCAAATATGGTATAAATGAACAGGACAGTATGACTTTATAGTGATCTCCATGTAGTCTGTCTCCGGGCTTGGTAGTCCCTGTAGATACTTCCCACACAACTGGAAGCGCACAGACTCATCGAGGGCCCTTCTTTCCCTACAGCTGTTGTGGTCACCGAGAGCTAACAGTGCATCAGCTCCTTCTGCAGCCAATGTGTCCTGTTATAAATTCTAACAAAGGGCCAAAAATTTCTTTATAACAGCAACGTTCATTTATAAACTCTTCCTTTTGATGGAATCTGAAAGTTTAACATCTACTTCATCTTTAGGACACAGTAAAAGTAAACACAGATAATTTGGTTTTGCTTATATTAGGCTTATATCAGGATGTTGCAGTATTCATTCTATTACTGATAAAACATAACAATGTGCCTAAAATAGATATGATGTCTAAGAAAATGTTTGCAGTCTGTGTTCAATATATGAATTATCGTTGAATATTTTCTAAATGCTCATGGAACTCTAAAATGAGAAACCATGCTCCTACCTAGAGGATTCTCAGAATTCTTCATGAAGAAAAATAAAAATAGTGATTGGAGGTTTAAAAATATGTGGTAGTAAAGCTAATATCCAAAATAAAAATGTCCTTAAAATTGCTTGAGGAAGGGGTGAGAGGTATAGGGATTAAATTATTTGTGATATTTTACCAGTAGCCAGTAGTGTATTTGGATTGTATGACTAAAGAATTTAGGGAATGATCCTAGTATTATACAAAATATATTTTGGGAAGATATTTCAAAAATATGAATAGACTCCAATAAGGCCATTGGTAATAAACAGACATACCTTGGAGATATTACAGGGTCAGCTCCAGACCACTGCAATAAAGCGGATATTTCTTTTTTTTTTAATAATTACTTTATTGTTGTTCAATTACAGTTGTCTGCATCCTCTCCCCTCCCCCACCCCCTTCCCCCACCTCCTCCAACCCCACCTCCCTTCCCTGCCTCCCTCCTCCCCCTTGGTTCTATCCATGTGTCCTCTACAGTGGTTCCTGAAAACCCTTCTCCCCATTGTCCCCTCCTGCCTCTCCCCTGGCTATTGTTAGATTGTTCTTAATTTCAATGTCTCTGGTTATGTTTTGCTTGCTTTTTTCTTTTGTTGATTATGTTCCAGTTAAAGGTGAGATCATATGGTATTTGTCCCTCACCATAAAGCGGATATTTCAATAAGGTCATAAACCTTTTGCTGGTTGGAATTTTACCTTCAATTAAAAATGATACAATCAGTGTTGTTGTTGTTGTTGTTTTTAAAGATTTTATTTATTTATTTATTTTTAGAGAGAGGAGAAAGGAGGGAGAAAGAGAGGAAGAAACAGCAATGCATGGTTGCCTCTCACATGGCCCTCACCAGGGACCTGGCCCGCAACCCAGGCATGTGCCCTGACTGAGAATTGTACCGGGACCGTCTGGCTCCCAGCCCACGCTCAATCCACTGAGCTACACCAGCCAGAGCTTCAGTGTTGTTGTTTTTTAAAGAAATAATTGTCATAAAAAGCACAGCATCTGTGAAGCTCAGTAAACAAAGCATAATAAAACCAGGTATGCTTTTATATGTTCAAATATGCTCATATAACTAAACTATGTACAATATACTTATATATTCTAGTTCCTAACACTTTGAATTTATCTTTTTTATTTTTTCCTCAGACACTTCTCTCTCTTGTGACTGGAAAAAATGACTTCCTTGTCTTTTAACCCTGAACACTGTCTTAGGATAACTTATTCTTTTTGCACGTACTATATCCGATAACCACCACGGGTGACTCCAGGAGATTCCTCACTGCATCCATCCACTTGACCAATGCCCTATCAAGCCTACTTCAGCTTCATGAAAGAAAACTCAAACAGTGAGTAAAGCATGTTTTACTACCCTATTATAAGAGGTTAGAAAAGGGAAAATAATATGAAATAATTTGCTTGAGGTCAAATGACATCAGAAACAGATACCCCTAAGGCACAGTTCTTCCTGACTAACATCACTGGTCCATATTTTGTTGCAACATCTCTAAAATGGAAAGGTCAGGAAATAGATTTTATTTCTACAATGAACAGATTTAAAAGTAAATTAAGAAATGGCTTTTTCACTTCAAGTAGCAATTTAGTCATGAAGCTAGATTCAGATGTGCTATAGCACATTCCAGATTTGATACAGTCCCTTCTAGAAATGATATGTGAGAATCTTAGAAGGGCGTTCCATGTAAATCATGCATTCAGCTAATCTTTATTAGGCTTTATCTGGGTGACAGACGCTGACATAGGTGCTAGAGATACAACTGTGAAAAGACATCATCCCTGATTTAAAGGACTTCATAGTCAAGTTTATAATGAGAGTAAAAATATGTTAAAAAGGAAAAGAAGTAAAAAGGAAAGAATTTTCTAAATCTACTTGAGAGAGTATGACAAGGATAATTTATATCTAAATGCTTAAATCTTTTTTTCTAAATTTGGAAATTACCTGAAAAGGTGATGTAGAATAATTTGTGAATTCTCAAAGGGCCACAATACAAAAATAGATATCCAGTGGGTCTGTGGAATTTGGTTGTCATTTGATGTTGGTATAATTAGGAAAAATATTTTTTAAAGTTTCTTTAAGAGAAAGATAAAGAAAAAGAAAGGTTAAGAAACTCTGGTTTTGTCACAGGTGGGCACAGGGAACCAGGTTCTTGGTGATCAGGACAAAGAACTGAACTGAACACCCAGAGTTTTCAGCAGAGAACATGGGAGCAGGCCAACTCCAAGCACAGATTGATCTGATAGGCTGGAGGGATTCTATTCTTATAGGGCAGATCCTTCCTGGTTAGTTTTAGCAGGCTTTTGCTGTGCATGTGCAAGTAGTTGTATTACTTTAAGGCTACTGTGCATGTCATCTCCCATGACTTTCCCTGATTGGCCACCAGGGAAAGGAGTCCCACAGTGTTACCAAATGGACCCCCTCTTCTCCTGGGGTCCCCCTGTACTAGGTTCGTCTTGACCCTCACCAGAGAATTATAGCTCTCCACGTTAGAGATTGGTGAAAAGGAAAGGAATTATTTATTCAAGTTATACAGACTTAAGAGTAATGACTTAATGTCTTCGTTAAGATCCCAAAGTCCCTTAAAACACTCACAAACACACACAGTCCTTCCTCCCCCCTTTTCCTGGTCCGGGGTACTGTATCTCAGGAAAAGAAATAGAAGTCCATGGCTCAGGCAAACCCCCGGTTTTTCCCAGTAATCCGTGCTCGGCTGGTAGGCCTCCCTCGGTTCCCAGCACCATCAACTGTGTCACTGGGATCTCCAGTTCTTGATCCAAAACCACATGGCACCTTCTCATGGCCCAACAGCAAGAGTCTTTTCACCCCTTTCCTTCCTGCATTGTTTCTCCTGCATTGTTTCTCCTGCATTCTTCCAAACTGCTACATCTTGCTTTCTGGCTTCTGAAGCTGCATGGCAAAGGGAAACCTAAAATCACGTGGTTCTCCTCTGCTAATGCTGTGTGGTTCTCCTCTGCTAAAGCTGTGTGGTGATTCTGGTCATGGTTGCCGTGCCTGGGTTTAAATCTCAGCACTAATCTTTCTCTGTAGCCCCACTTCTGACTCCTCCCACAATCAGCTACACTTGCCAGCACTCCTGTATTTTCCAGCTTTTCCGTGCTGCCATAGTAAGAACCGGCAGATGTGGTCCTGTGGTGTGGAGCCAATCATCTCCAAGGTCTTACGAAGGAGCTGTAACCAGGGGGATTTGCCTCCCAGTTACATCCTGGGTAGAAGTCACTCCCTTCTTCCTAGCTCAAAGCATGTCCATAGCTATTTAACATATATATGAAACTAGTTAAAGGTAATATGTATGTTAAACGACTGTTCTAGAGGTTATCTGCAAAACTGTTGCTATGCAAAACAGCTCTTAATGGCCCTACTCCAGGTGTCCCATCCCCCAACTCAGACTTGTGGGAGTGAGGACATCCCATATTTGTAATATTTTCTGGGTACCCTGAGTTCTCGACCCCATTAAAAATCCTTCTTACATTTTAACCTCTTTGAGATATTTGAGTCATGACCAATGTATTATTAGTTTATTGGAATTACAAGAGATATATTGTAACAGAACCACAGGGTTCTATTGCTCTGAGTTCTTTTGCCCACGGCCAATAAGAACCATGACTCCCAATGCCAGAGTCTTATAAAAAGGAAAGGAACTATTTATTCAGAAGTTATACAAGTTTAGAATAATGACGGAATTCTGCCATTAAATCTCACTCCCTTTATAAACAGAAAAAGACACCCACAAACACAGTCCTGCCCTCCACCCCTTTCTAAACCAGGACAGTCAGAGGTACTGTCTCTAAGGAAATAAAAGTCTATAGCTTAGCTGGGCAGATTCTTATCTGTATTATGGCTTCTTCTGGTCTTCTGTGCTCAGCCAGCTGGGCTCCTGCTCTTACTCCAAATCTGTGTCCTCATGGTGAGCCAGTGGCGGTAGAGGGGTGGGAGGCGGTCTTTCTGCAGCCTTTCAAACCACATGACCAAGACCCTTGTCTCTGCTCCCAAGCCTCATGATTAAGAGGGTGAAGAGAGATCACCTCTTGTGGCTCTCCTACTTCTCCTTCCCACATGGTCCTCTTGCGTGGCAAAGAGAGAGAGAGAGAGAGAGAGTCTGGCTGCCCTATGCCTGGATTTAAATCCAGGTGTGGATCTTCCTTTGTAACCCAATTTCCGATTCCTCCCATACTGGGTTACACCTGCCAGCCCTGTGGTTTCTTCTGCCTTTCTTGGCTGCCATTGTTAGTCTGGACAGGCATGGTCCCATGAGGCAAGAGCCACTGCTCTCTCAGGCACAGCAAATCCATCTGGCTTCCTCTATGTCACATCACAGATTTGAGTCATGCCCATGTACCTGGCTCTGAGCACAGCAGGCACAGGTTTTACCATTACTAAAACACTGGCCAAGTTCTTTAGATATGCAACGTAATTCTCAATATCCTTGCTCCACTTCTCCCATCCCCGAGTGATAGCTGTGGGGGCTTTGTAATTTTCAGGGATCTCTAGTTAAGCACCCCATTATACTATCACAATCAACATGGGATACATGTGCAATTTAATTAGAAAGAAATGTACTTTTAATATTGTAATTAAAGACCAATCAGAGAAATCACAAGTGTTTTCTAGGAGGACAGGACTCCTTTTATAGACTTTGTTTTTTTGAGCTAGTAATAATTTTATTTTGTTCTCTGTACAAAAAAACAACAAAGAATATAGCAATAAAACTTGTTTTCTTTACATTTTCCCCAGATTTAATACACTCAACATCGTACAGAGTACATTGTATATCGTTAGTATTTAAAGGAGTTACCAGATTCACCAAACTCAATGTCTTTATTTTCACTACATTTCCCACCCATGTGCTATCAGTAAACTACTAACACAGAAAGAAATCTAGTTTTGATCCTAAATCTCTACTGCTATTTTTCTGTGGTTTCTTTAGAATTTATACTTCTTCTGTGCCATATCTCATGTATAGTTTCATCTATTGGACAATGAGCTCTGTCCGGAAAGTATCCAGCCATGTAATATGAAAAAGAGATGTTTATTGCAGAAGATACAATATGCAAGAAACATTGTACAAATGACAATGATGCCCCAGTCTCCTTCAAAATAGGGACCTTGGGACCACAGACTTTCCTCTCAATTGCACCATGATGTACCTTCTTCTCTGGTAGCAGATGTCACACAAGTTTCACCAAGACATGTTTCATGCCAAGATCCTGTGTCAAAATCTGGGACGCAGTGCTTTTGGAATCCCCAGACCAGCTTCTAGGTCTCACATTGTCAGTGGCTGATCTTTGTTGACTGCAGCCCATACATGTTCAACATGCTCGGGTGTTCAGCTTGTTGCAGGCCTTCCAGAAAGTGGATCACTTTCTGAATTCAACAGATTCTCAACCATCTTCACGTTGTTGCCACACTATTGTGTCCACTACCCCCATTACATCATCCCCTAAAACCTTCTGAATCATCCAAATAATTTCTGTAGAGGAATATTCAAATTTAATGTAAAATTTGATGCAGATTTGTTGCCCATTTTAAATGTACCGACCACACAGTACACATGCTCACTCAATGGCATCTACCACCCACACTGACTAAGCCAGTGTAGGGTAAATGGAGGCAATCTGGCTTCCTCACCCAGGTGTCCTGGAAACTAAAGGAAGCAGTTTCCCATAACCTTGAGACTGGGCCTGGTAAGTATTCCCATAGCCTTGAGTGGGCTTGCATGCGCAGAATCTCTCTGCGTTGTAGAACCTGTTTTGGCTTTCTGCAGGCTTTATTTGTCTCTAGTATTTAAGGATGTAGGGGCTCTCTGCTGGGTGCCACACTGGGAGACAGGTGACATGCAGAGACATGCAGGGGGACACGCAGCTTGAAGCGTGTGTGGATTGCCCACCCTTGAATAAAGACACGTCAAGCATCCCCACAGCTCCGTGAATATTCTTCTGTCTGCCCAAATCTCTAGCGAACCTGTCTGGCCTTGAATGGTCACAACACATACAGTGAAGTCATCATTGCTCATGCCTGTGCATTCCAGTCCACTCTCCTTGGCTGCCAGGTAACACGGGTGTTGCACATACTGTTCCTGGTATATTAGCAATGGCTGGACTTTTTCTGGACAGGCCTTGTCGTTTATTTTTTAGGCTCATTTTTGTTAATTTTGCACCTGATCAAAAAACTTAATCCATGATCAATGATGATTATAGTCTATAAAACAGAACCTTTTCCAGACTAGTAACTTTTTATAGTGAGACAATGTTGAGATTGATATTATAAAGTATCTTTAATACTTTGAACACAGTTTATAAATAAAGGATTACCTCAAATAATCAGCAAACTCCTTTCTACTGAAAGATTATAAAATTAACCTATATGCATCCTGGAACTTTTTATGGGTTCTCTTCATAATACTATTACCAGGGTCTAACAGTGTCTGGAAAACTGTAAGTCATAAATGTGTTGATTGAAAGATTGGGTGAATTAAAAATTAGATTTCCTTTGTTTCCGGCCAGAAATTCTTTAAAAATATGCATTTTTTTCAAATTAACTGAAAATCATTATTTTACATTTATTTAACTTGCTTTAAATGGGAGACTGAAAAAGGATAAGAATTCTAAACAGAAAATCACAAACACTGTAAACATTTTCTGCCTATTTTATAATATATAGTTTACAAAGATTTTTGTTTTATAAAACTGTCATCAGAGACAGAAGCTTAAGTTTAGGCTTTTCATTTTCATAATTTTTCATTTATTTTTGTATTGTATTTCTTAAAGAAGCCCCCTAACTTGTATGTGTTCAGTCCCCACAAAACCCGGGTCAGTTCCAAGTCTGACTGTAGGCCTGACTGCTTCTTAGGTCATTTTATGGCTCAGTCTTGGAGAAATTCTATCCTATTTGATACAACTGCCAAACTGACCTTTCCCCTTGCCTTTCTCTGAAAAATTCACCCTATACATTCTTACCAGCTCCAATTTCTTTATACCATTTCTCAGAAATACTAAATTCCTTTCCCAGACCATAAAATTAAGTGCCAAAACCTTCACTTTGATGCCACCTATAAAATGGCCACAAACTCCCCACCTTCATCTTTCTGCTAATCTACTTTGTACAACTCACTTAACAGGGACACTTTTATCCCTCTGCTGTGGTTTATAGGTTCACTATATTTTCTTTTCTCATCCTTTTACTTTTCTTTGAAATATCTTCTAGATGTTGTATTCTGGCCTGCCTGGTAAGGGTTGGCAGGTGACAGGGAGGAAGCTCAAGGGTTGGGGGGTGGGGTGGGGTGGAAGAATGTGGAGTCTAGATGCTCCAGGGTTTAGCACCATTAACATAATCCAGAGTGACCCAGTGGTATCTTGCACTGTATTTGCCTTATAATGCTTCACTTTTCTTGTGGCTGGCACGTTCACCTCAGATTTATTGATGCTGATCATGGGGCAAGGAGTTAAGCATCAGGACCTCTAATAAAGGCTGCATCCGTGTTTATGGACAGATGGTCATAGGATGCAAATAACCCAAGAGAAAGATATAGATATTTCTTTTTTGTCGTCGTTATTTTAATCAAACATTCTTAATCAAAGGTTTTTTTTTGTATTTTTTCCCATTACCATTTGTACCCCCTTATACCCTCTTCCACCTTCACCCATCCTGCTCTGCGCCCCCCCCCCCACAGTCACCACACTGCCCTCTGTGTGCATGAATCCTTTTTCTTTTTCAAAAGATACAAGTGTTAATGTCAAAGAGATTTACTTGTTTATATTTGATTTCACTGTATGGCTTATTATTGCGTTGTGTAGAAAAGGGAACACAATTGGGAAAAGATATGAAATGTTGACTTGAGAAGGGGATTTCCTTTGGTTATATACTATATTGTAGCTAAATGTGAAGCTTAAGGAAGCGTGATGTATGTTTCTCATATAGTGTTTTAGATTCAAGGGATCACAATATATCAATTTCCATCAGAGTTTGTCTATCTTCCTTCAGATTACTCCAGAATCAAAATACCTAACGCACACTGAAAAATAAGTTCTTGTACAAGTAATAAAGCTGTCCACCTTCACAAATCAGCCAGTAAAGATTCTTCCATTGCCATATGCTCATCCCAATGCTTTTGTCTTGTAGGTTTCCTGAGTCCCAACTTATGTGCTACTTGTTTCTCTCTTGGTCTTCATTTCTGTTACCTCACTTTCCTTTAAATTTTAATATTTTCATATTTTCTCCCTCAAATAAGCTTATAAATTCTTTACATACAGCACTCTAAAGATAGCATTTTTGGATTAGAATTGTACAGGGAGATATTTACCATCTTTTCCTTTAAAACATGTTTCTCTTGAAGGTGTTTACCCCCAAAATGTCTGCTGATCACTCATTTTATTGTATTGATTTTAGAACAGATAAGAGCCCTTTACTTCCAAAGTCTTCAGGGAAGTAGATGTTGTATTTTTTTTTCTTTTTTAAATCACTTTTTATTGTTATTCTATTACAGTTGTCCCAATTTTTCTCCCTTTGTCCTCCTCAACCCACCCCACTCCCTCCTCCCACAGTCAATCCACGCACTGTTGTCCATGTTTGTGGGTCATTCATACGTGTTCTTTGTCTAGTTCCTTCTCCTTCTTTCAACCATTGTCTCCATTCCCCCTCCCTTCTGGTCACTGTCAGTCTGCTCTATGTTTCCATGCCTATGGTTCTATTTTGTTTGTTAGTTTATTTTGTTCATTAGATTCCCCTTATAGGTGAGATCATATGGTATTTTTCGCTCGCCGACTAGGTTATTTCACTTAGCATAATATTTTCCAGATCCATCCATGCTGTCACAAAGGATAGGAGCTCCTTTAGTTCATAGTATTTCATTGTGTAAATGTACCATAGTTTTTTGATCCTCTCATTTACTGATGGGCACCATTGGCAGTTAATTCCTTTAATCACCTTCTATTTGTCAGTACCCATAATTCCATAACTTTCTTTATGCACTTCTACAGACAAAGGCACTAATGTATCTATATTTATATATAATACATTAAATACAGTGTGGGGCAAAACTAGGTTTATAGTTGTGAGTGTGTGAAGCAGAGTTTATTCTTGCATTATTATTTATTAATTCTACTATTCCGTATGAACAACCTACATTTGCTCTTCCCTGCATGCAATTTATTTTATATATACTTATTACATACATGTGTAATGTGTTATATATAATATTTGGTTACATTTTAGTGGCTTTTGCTTTTGTGTATTACTAACACTTGGCATTGTCACTTTCTGTGTTCCTTCCCATTTTATTTCTTACTCTCCAGATCATTCTATTGCTCCTTTTCTTACATGAAGCTAAATGTTTTCCCCCATTTGGTTTGTCTACCAATATTTCTAAGCTATTCTTACTCCACGTTGTTACTTCACAGTCAACACTGGTGTCAGTGAGACAGCTTCCATTCTGTTATCGTCTGTGAATAATATTAACATGATGTTATTTACACCCTCTTTTAGCTCTCTAATGAAGATGCTGGGTAGATTGGACTGATATCACCTATGTAGAGATAATATAATGGAAGTTTCCATTTTTCATTGTTTTTCATTTTTGATCATTGGATTACATTGCAGCTTGTATGTAAACTTGAGAAGCAAATGTCCTTGAGGCAGGCATAATTCCTATTCCATATCTGGTTCTTTTACTTCTATAAATATTTTTTTATTTGTACTCAATAGCAATTTTTTTCTTCATGATCCAATGATCATTATTTTTTTGAGATGGTATTAGTCCAGTTCCAGGAGTAACTTGCATTATTGCATTAGGTTTGTTTGCACAGGATGGGAATTTCTTGGGCACGGCAAACATAAAAGCAAAATTTTATTGTTTGTGCTTCTGCCCACAGGATAAATTGTGTTCTAACAAGCCATTGCTCATTCACACTTCTGTGCCTTTACCATTTTATTCCTTTTACTTCATCTGAATCTCTTTTCTTTTGCATCTACTAAATTCCTTTGTACTTAGCTCTCATAGCAATTTTCCATTTCCCGCAGACAATTATTTGTTCTCTTTCTATTCCAATGTCTTTGTATTCCAGTGATGACTCAATTACTACATTTTCATGTAATATGGCACCTTTTTTAATATCTATCATTGCTCTGGGCTGTGAACATTTGGAGGGCAGAAATCTTGTCATACTTATCTTCATTCCTTGGTGTTTAGCAAAAAGATGGAACTCAATAAATATTTGCTGACTACATGAGAGAATTAATGGCTTGTTTATAGGAAAATCAACATAGGCCTTAATTTGAATAAATCAACCTTTCATGTATATTTACATCGAAATGGCTTTCCTCCGATTTGGTTTTATTTGTTAAGGCTTTATTTAAAAATGCCAAGTTACCTTTGTTTCTTACATAGTTTCAGTGTTTTTAACTCTTCAAAAAATGAAAAAAAAGCAAAAAATTCATAGTCATTTACCGTTATTATTTTAAGCACAGAGTTCCTTACATAATGGTAACTTTTTTTTTTTTTAAGAATGGGAAACAAATGTCAAGAAAATGAGCCTCACACCATATTTTTTTTAAACTTTCCTTAATAGGTTTGCATTTTGTTTTTTGAAAAAAATTAATTTATTTAATATTGAAACACAATTTAATTAACATTAACCCTCTTTTTATTGTCCTGAATATCTAGAAGTTCTCTTCCTATTTTTTGAAAGATTTTATTTATTTATTTTTAGACAGAGAGGAAGCTAGGGAGAAAGAGAGGAAGAGAAACATCAATGTGTGATTGCCTCTCACGCACCCACTACTGGGAACCTGGTCTGAAACTCAAGCATGTGCCCTGAATGGGAATCAAACCAGTGACCCTTTGGTTTGCAGGCTGGTGCTCAGTCCACTGAACCACGCCAGCCAGGGCCTAGAAGTTTTCTTCCTATAAAAAAAAAAGTCATGTGGCCATTTTCTTTTCTTTTTTTTTAATTTTTATTGAATATATTAAGGCTACATTAGTTAATTATATAGGTCTCAGATGTATACTTCTATAATCTATTATCTGTATATTGTATTTTTTGTTCACCATTACAAGTCAAGTCTTCTTTCGCCATTTATCCCCTTTACCCTTTCCTACCCATATCCCTTCCCCTCTGGTAATCACCATACTATTGTCTGTGTCAGTGAGGTTTTTTTTTCTTTGCTTAATCTTTTCACTTTTGTCACCCAGCCTCCCAAACCCACTTTCCTCTGACATCTGTTAGTCAGTTCTCTATATCTATGATTCTGTTTCTATTTTGTTTGCTAGTTCATTTTGTTCATTAGATTCCATATATAAGTGAAATCAAATAGTACTTGTCTTTCTCTAACTGGCTTATTTAACTTAGAAAAATGCTCTCCAGGTCCCTCTATGCTGTCACAAAAGGTAAGAGTTTCTCCTTTATAAGGCCAGATGGTGTTCCATTGTGTAAATGTACCACAGCTTTTTTATCCATGCATCCATTGATGGGCACTTTTCTGCTTCCAAATCTTGGCTATTGTAAATAATGCTACAAAGAACATAGGGGTGCATGTATTCTTTTGAATTAGTATTTTGTGTTTCTTTACATATATTTCCAGAAGTGGAATCACAAGGTCGTAAGGCAGTTTCATTTTTAATTTTTTGAGGAAATTTCACACTGCTTTCCACAGTAGCTGCACCAGTCTGCATTCCCACCAACAGTACACAAAAGTTTCCTTTTTCCCACATCCTCACCACCACTTTTTGTTTGTTGATTTATTGATGATAGCCTTTCTGATAGGTGTGAGGTGATATCTCACTATGGTTTTAATATGCATTTCTCTGGTCTTGAGTGATGTTAAGCATCTTTTCATATGCCTATTGGCTATCCATATAATCTATTTGAAGAATTGTCTGTTTAGGTTCTTTTCCCATTTTTTAATTGTATTGTTTGTTTTTTTGGTGTTGAATTGTATAGCACTTTTTAAATTTTGGATATTATCATATGTATCATTGGTGAATATGTTTTTCATTCAGTGTTTTGCCTTTACATTTTATTCATGGTTTCTTTTGCTGTGTAAAAGCTTTTTAATTTGATATAGTCCCATTTGTTTATTTTTGCTTTTGTTTCCCTTGCCCAAGGCAATATATCAGGGAAAAAAAAAAGGTTGCTATGAGAAATGTTTGAGATTTCACTGCTTGTGTATTTTACTAGAATTTGAGTCTAATATTTAAGTTTTTAATCCATTTTGAGTTTATTCTTGTATATGATATAAGAAGGTGGTCTATTTTCATTTATTTGTACTTCATCTGTCTAATTTTTCCAACACCATTTATCCTCATGCCTGACTATCTTTACCATGTTGTATGCTTTTGCTTCCTTCATCAAATATGAATTGAGCATAAAGGCATGGGTTTATTTCTGGGCTCTGTATTCTTTTCGATTGATCTATATGTCTCACTTTATGCCAGTACCATGCTGTATTGATTACTGCGAACTTGTAGTGTAGTTTGATATTAGATAGTGTGATTCCTCCAATTTTGTTCTTCTTTCTTAAGATTGCTGTGGCTATTTGGGGTCTTTGGTGGTTTCATATAAATTTTTGGAGTATTTATTCTAGTTCTGTGAAATATGCCATTGATATCTTGATAGGAATTGTGCTGAATCTGTAGAATAGCCTATCTTGAGGCTGATACTCCACGCTTCTCAAGGGGAACCTTTGCAGCTGAGATATCTCTCCTAAATCTCAGTCTCCACCCATGAGAGAAGGATAGACCCTTGTTGTGTTTACACCCTTCCTACCAGGCTTGATGTGGCTTCTTCTGTAAAGTTTTGGTTAACAATATGTTCTGATTTCACTAAAATCTTAAACTGATATCCGTTATAGTTTAGATTTATATCATTTGATTCTACAGCTATTGGACTGATATTCAGTTGCTGTCTTTCAGATACTTTTCATCCTGAATTTTCTAATATAGATTCAATTATAGATCATAGATAATATTTGTTGTATGTATTAAGGGAATTAAATAACTATTTTATTCCAAAGGAAAAAGAGGACTGCTTTATTATTATTTAAAATAAATGCTATTGTTCTAAAATCATATAATTCATATTTGCTAATTTTAATTTATAGGTTGATATTGTTTTAAATACCAGGGGTATTCTTATAGAAAAAAAAATAGAATTAAAATTATCCCTTTAATCCAGTTAGCCTGAGGATTCTTGTAGGTCAGAGATTTAGTTAACCCTGGCTTGAATCCTTAATTTTAATACTTATGAAAAAATCTGAATATTTATCACTTATGCTAACTTTACTGGAGAATTATAGGACTATGAAGCAATAGTTAAAACTTAAGATGTGGCTTGGTAGTAGGTTTTAACTCATTTCTTAAAATATATCGTTAAATTATAATCTCACCACCACTAAGACATCTGAAATTAACAATCTAAATTAAAACCATGTGTCCTCTGTTATGAAAAGTCAGCATCAAGTCAAATCCACCAGCCTCCCTTTCATGCCTGATTATCCTCGAATAGCCAGGACACCCTCAATATTGTCACACAATATAATACATATTCTTTCTTTTTCTTAAATATATTTCATTTATTATGCTTTTAGAGTTGTCCTATTTTTTCTCCCCTTTATTCCCCTCTGCCCTGTACCCCCCTCTCACCAGCATTCCCCCACCTGAGTTCATGTCCATGGGTTATATATGTAAGTTCTTTGGCTTCCCCATTTCCTACACTATTCTCAAACTCCCTCTGTCTGTTTTGTATCTACCATTTATACTTATTCCCTGTGCCTTTTCCCCCATTCCTTCTTCCCTTTCCCACTCCTGCTGATAACCCTCCATGTGATCTCTATTTCTGTGAATCTGTTCCTGTCTAGCTCTTTGCTTAGTTCATTTCTGTTTTTGTTTTTTTAAGTCTGGCTGTTGATAGTCATGAGTTTGTTATCATTTTAATGTTCATATTTTTATCTTCTTTTTCTTAGATAAGTCCCTTTAACATTTCATATAATAAGGGCTTGGTGATGATGAACTCCTTTAACTTGACTTTATCTGGGAAGCACTTTATCTGTCCTTCCATTCTAAGTGATAGGTTTGGTGGATAGAGTCATCTTCGAAGTAGGTACTTGCTTTTCATGACTTTGAATACTTCCTTCCTTCTTTCTTGCCTGCAAAGTTTCTTTCCAGAAATCGGCTGATAGTCTTATGGGAACTCCTTTGTAAGTAACTGTCTCCTTTTCTCTTGCTGCTTTTAAGATTCTCTCCCTATCCTTAATCTTGGGTAATGTAATTATGATGTGTCTTGGTGTGTGCTTCCTTAGGTTCAACTTCTTTGGGACTCTCTGAGCTTCCTGGACTTCCTGGAAGTCTGTTTCTAAGTTCTCCATCATGTTTTCAAATAAGTTTTCAATTTCTTGCTCTTTCTCTCTTCCTTCTTGCACCCTTATGATTCAGATTTTGGAACATTTAAAGCTATCCTGGAGGTTCCTAAGACTCTCCTCATTTTTTTGAATTCTTTTTTCTTCATTCTGTCCTGGTTGAAAGTTTATTTCTTCTTTCAGTTTCCAAGCCATTGTTTTGAGTCCCAATTTCCATTCACTGTTGGTTCCCTGTACATTTTCCTTTATTTCACTTTGTATAGCCTTCACTTTTTTCCTCTATTTTGTGACAATACTCAACCATTTCTGTGAGCATCCTGCTTACCAGTGTTTTGAACTCTGCATCTGATAGGTTGGCTATCTCTTTATCACTTAGTTGTATTTTTTCTGGAGCTTTGATCTGTTCTTTCATTTGGACCATACTTTTTTGTCTCAGTGAACCTGTAATGTAGTAAGGGGCAGAGCCTTAGGTATTCGCCAGTGCGGGGCAATTTGCATTACTGCATTGTGGCTTTCTATGTGGGGGAGGTGCCTCAGAGGGAACAATGGCACTTGCTCAGCTCTCGGCTGGCTTTCAGTCACTTCCTCTGCTACCCACAAGCAAATTGGGCCCTTTTGGTGCTGATTTCCAGATGGGTGAGTTTGTGTACATTATAGGACCCTGTGGGTCTCTCTAGTGAACTCTCTTTTGAGGCTGGGAGTTGCTCCTGCCACCTCAATCCCCCCACCCAGGTTTTTATAGTCAGAGATTTTGAGGCTTTCTTTTCCTGAACTGGAACCCTGAGTTGCGCAGTCTCTCTCCCCAGTTGTTCCTCCCAGTTTATCTGTACTCAAATATGGAACTGCCAGTTCTGCCAGTCGCTGCTTCTCCAGGTCCCCCAGCTGCTGCCTTGCTGCAAGTCCTCTCTGCCCAGCTGCCCATCTCTGCCCCTCCTACTGGTCTGGATGAATGTTTCTTCTTTAACTCTTTGATTGTCAGACTTCTATACAGTTCAATTTTCTGGCAGTTCTTATTATTTTCATGTTTAAGTTTGTTGTCCTTCTGGTTGTGCGAGGAG
This sequence comes from Micronycteris hirsuta, assembly GCA_004026765.1. Taxonomy (NCBI): domain Eukaryota; kingdom Metazoa; phylum Chordata; class Mammalia; order Chiroptera; family Phyllostomidae; genus Micronycteris; species Micronycteris hirsuta. The sequence continues at coordinate 6,225 of PVJI01004438.1, read as the reverse complement.
GCAAAGTGTATCTACTTGTGCCTCCATCTTGGTCAGAAGTCACATATTCTTTCTCATTGTGCTGAACTTCACTTTTCTGTCTGACTCTGTCCTCCTTGCTATTGGCAGTATTTGAAACAACAGAATTTTAACTCCTTAGATGTAAGAATACCCAGGATTCATTTTTATCAGGTACATCAAGGACACACAGAGAAATTGTTATCATGAGGCAAACATTTCCTATACTTACAGATTCCTAGAAACAGGAGATGCAGCATGCCATACTACGAAACACCAGGGTCAATAAGTGGGCAGAGGGAGCAGGAGAAGACATGGGCAATTACTTTTATAATGGTTTCCTTGGGAAGGAAGGGGCAAAACAGAGAAAATAGTCTTAAGATTGACTAGTCTGAGTACATTATGTGGATTCTAGACATAGAGGTTCCCTAGTTTTCTGACACCTGACCTCGGAGTGGTTAGGGCAGACAGATAATGGCCAGAGTGTAAAAGCTTGATAAAGTAGATGATTAGGGATATAGGCTCTGAATTGATTGATTTACATATGAAGGATGTACCTGCAAGTGTGTTTTTGGCTATTTCTAGGAAATACTTTTTCACTATCAGATTTCAATAAAAGCAATTTTATGTATTATTAAATAGTAGAGAAAATGTACTGTGTATTGATCTCTGTCTCCAATTCATGGGACAGAGCTTCTGAAACTCTTGTGATTTCCTAGGTGATTGGTGTATGGTGTTTTAATGAGGCAAGTCTGGGTGGGTCTCTGGATGGCTTCTGAATGGGGGCTGGTCCCTGGAAAGACCAAAGCATGATTAGAAGTGTTCAGCCCCACTCTTCCATTCTCTTGAAAGGGACAAAGGACTGGAAGTGGAGTTAATGATCAGTCATGCTTATGTGATGAAACCTTCACAAATTTCTCAAATGTATGAGGGTCAGAGAGCTTTCAGGTCAATGAACACATCCACATACTGGGAGATTAACACATCCAAATTCCACAAGGACTGAGACTCCTGTGCTTGGGACCCTCCCAGATGTCGTCTGTTCATCTGGCTGTTCATCTATAACTTTTATCATATTCTTTAATGAACTGGTAAACATAAACGTTTCCCTGAGTTCTGTGAGGTGCTTTATCAAATTATTCAAACTCAAGGGAATCTCTGATTTCTAGCCCAGTCAGACAGAAGTTGTAGGTAACCTGGGAACCTAATCTTTGCAACTGGCATCTGAAGTGGGGGGCAGTCTTGTGAGACTGAGCCCTTAACCTGTAGCACTTGAACCTATTTTTATGTAAATGGTGCCAGGATTTAGCTGGTGTCAGAGAATTGATTGGTGGAGGAAAACCCCCCACACATCTGGTGTTCAGAAGTGTTGTGAGCACAGTAGTAGTATAAAACTAAAAGAGAAATACAGGAAACAGTGCTGGGTTTTTCTCAACTCATAAGCATATAATGTACGCATATAAGCAATTATTAGCTAGTAGGCACAAAAATGGTCACGAGACCTGTTTTGTATTTTGAATGAAGCCTGTTTCCTGTCCTTTTATTATTCCAATAGCACTTTTTGGTGAAAAGTTCTCCACAGGAAAATTAATAGCACCCTAAAAACAAGTTTTATCAACAATATAGTAGATATCAGACAAAGAATCAGTTAGACTAATAGTCAGACACAGAACTGCTTCTGAATCAACCTCCATGTGCCTCTCTGAAAGGTGAAGAGTATTGAGGTCTCTGGCTCCTTACAACCTCTTTTAAAAATTAGAGACTGCCCTGGCTGGTGTAGCTCAGCGGATTGAGCGCGGGCTGGGAACCAGAGGGTCCCGGTTCAATTCCCAGTCAGGGCACATGCCTTGGTTGCAGGCCAGGTCCCCAGTGAGGGCCATGTGAGGAGCAACCATACATTGCTGTTTCTCTCCCTCTCTGTCTCCCTCCCTTCCCCTCTCTCTAAAAATAAATAAATAAACAAAATCTTAAAAAAAAAATTAGAGACTACCTAACAACTTCCCAGAAGAAATTCTAGGATCAGCTGCTAATTCATTTAACAGATTGATATTTCCCTCTATGGGATCATAATTTATGTGCCGAATATTGGTCAGTCTTTGATAAAAGAAAGACAGACCTTTCATGTAACATTGATATGTAGAATAGTCTTTGTAGAGTAAAAAGAAATGTGACATTTAAAATAATAGTAATGTGAACTTCATAAATGCAGACTTATTCTGAGATTGCATTGAGTTTATAAAATAGAGAAAATTGCCTTCAGAGAGTAGAGTAAGCACCATAGTTCCTTTGCAGGCCCTGTCCCCACAGGCAGCATCACAACATAGCCACGTGGGTTACCCTGCACTGGTGAACACCTGAGGCTCCGTCCCTTAAAGTAACAGGCACACCAAGAGAAAAAAAAAGTCCCAAATGAAAGACCACATCAAAACGCCAGAAAAAATACAACTAAGTGACGAAGAGGTAGCCAACCTATCAGATGCACAGTTCAAAACACTGGTAATCAGGATGCTCACAGGATTGGTTGAATTTGGTCACAAATTAGATGAAAAAAATGAATATGCTAAGAGAAATAAGGGGAAATGTACAGGGAACCAATAGTGATGGGGAGGAAACTGGGACTCAAATCAATGGTGTGGGCCAGAACGAAGAAAGAAACATTCAACCAGAAAAGAATGAAGAAACAAGAATTCAAAAACATAAGGAGAGGCTTAGGAACCTCCAGGACATCTTTAAACATCCCAACATCTGAGTCATAGGGGTGCCAGAAGGAGAAGAGGAAGACCAAGGGATTGAAAACTTATTTGAACAAATAATGAAGAAGAACTTTCCCAAGCTGGTGAAGGAAATAGACTTCCAGGAAGTCTGGGAAGCTCAGAGAGTCCCAAAGAAGTTGGACCCAAAGAGGAACACACCAAAGCACATCATAATGACATTACCCAAGATTAAAAATAAGGGGAGAATCTTAGAAGCAGCAAGAGAAAAGGAGACAGTTACCTGCAAAGGAATTCCCATAAAACTGTCAGCTGATTTCTCAAAAGAGACCTTTCAGGCAAGAAGGGGCTGGAAAGAAGTATACCAAGTCATGAAAGGGAACAACCTACAACCAAGAACACTCTATCAGCAGATAAAGTGCTTCTCAGATAAGGTCAAGTTCAAGGAGTTCATCATCACCCAGACTTTATTATATGAAATTTTAAAGGGATTTATATAAGGTGTGGAGGGATATCAACAGGGGAGTGGGAGGAGGAGAGAGGAGGAGAAAGTACAGAGAATAAGTAGCATAAACAGTAGGTAGAAAACAGATAGGGGGAGGTTAAGAATAGTATAGGAAATGCAGAAGCCAAAGAACTTATGTGTATGACCCATGGACAAAAACTAAAGGGTGGGGAATCGGGTGTGTGTGGGGTGGAGGGGAATAAAGGGGGGGGAAATGGGACATTTGTAACAGCATTTTCAATAAAATATATTTAAAAAAGAAAAAAGAAAAAAATTGAGAAAATAGTGTTATTAAGCCAAAGTATATTTTATAATCAAAGGAAATAAATGAATTGTCAGTTGTTTGATTGGAATAATCTTAATCCCTGTATCATAGCAAATAAGTAAGACCTGGCTTCACCTTACATATTAATTCTATCTTGAATTAACAGATATCCTATTTGACAGTGTAAAAGCCACTAAGGTCATTGTTTCAAACTTCTAATGAATAGAATACATGAAAGCTCCAAAATATTATTTTAAATTTACCTTGACTGCACAATAACCAAATAGCAGATTTTGGAATAAAAGGCTTATGATTGATTATAATTTAATTTCAGTTCAGTTCATTTCCCATAATACCATGTTTTAATAAAAATAAATACTACAGATCAATTTTTCTGAAGGAATGTAAACATGTATATTTGAAGACTTCTCAACCATTTGCCTAATGTTTCCATTTATGTTCTAATGTTTAACCTTATGTGTGTATTGAATAGTCAGATGCCTGAATAGTCAGATGTCCGATGGCATTTACAGCAAGGTAAAAACCTCTATGGTAATTGGAAGCTTAGATTCACAAAATCACACCCACATAAGGCAAATATTCTCTCCTTTTGTATTATGTCACCAGATGACTAGTGATTCACTGAGTTAAGCTTTTCCCATGTAAACCTTAAAGAGTAAAAAAGGAAAAGAATTCTCTTAATATAGTTTAAAAGTCAAATGTATATATTAAATATAAACATAAATATGAGTAAAATATTAACATTATATTATTAAATATGCATTAGAGTTTTTTCTGATATTGTTCTAGGTACTAAAGGCACTATAAAGAGTAAGATAGAATGTGCCCTGCTGTCAAAGAGGTGACACTCTAAAATGAGGGTGACAAACAATTAGCAATAAGCAAGTAAACAAATTATGTAACAATTCCATGTCAGATTCTGGCAAAGATTATATAGCAAATAGTCATGGTAATATAAGTACACTGGAGTTTTGAGGGCATGGTGCGATACTAGACACAGGCCATTAGGGAAGATGTCTCTGAGAAGGTAAACTTGGAGCTGAGAACAAAGGGTAAGGAGTCAACCAAGTTAAGAGCTGGAGGGAAAGCCTTCCAAGCAGAGGAAATATTAAGTGAAAAGACCTTGAGCCCTGGATGATGTAGCTCAGTGGATTGAGTGCTGGCCTGTGAACCAAAGGGTCGCCGGTTTGATTCCCAGTCAGGGCACATGCCTTGGGTTGTGGGCCAGGTCCCCAGTGGGGAGCATGTGAGTGCAACTGCACATTGATGTTTCTTTCCCTCTCTTCCTCCTCCCCTTCCCCTCTGTCTAAAAATAAATAAATAAAATCTTAAAAAAAGAAAAGACCTTGAAGTGGGGACAGTGTTATATTTTCAATAACCGGAAAGGAAATGTGTCTGCCTGGAGTTGATTGAACAGGGAAGAATGGTCCAAGACACATTTGGAGAGTTAGATATGGACCAGATTGTCAAACATGTCACTAAAAAATATCAAACTCTTAACTGTCCATCCCATATAAAATTGCAACTGGTATTAATCATTCATAAAATTAAAAGTGTGTATCACATTTTGCATTGAGTAAACATCTTTATCTTGTTTTATTAAGAAACATTTGATGAGTACTTATGTGCTAGACACCATTCTGTGTTCCAGGAATGGAATAATGAACTAAAGAGAAAGAAGCCTGCCCACTTGGAACTTGTCTTAAATGTCTTCCTTTGGTTATAGTATTTTCAGTGCCAAAGAAAAGGATAGTGTCTAGGTTTCACACTTGCAGCTTCATATTGTGTTTTTTTTCTTTATACCATCACAGTTGTCCGAATTTTCCCCTGTTGCTCTCCCCTACCCCTCCCACCCCTCACTCCCACAGTCAGTCCCCACCCTGTTGTCCATTCCATGGGTCATTTATACTTGTTCTTTAACTAGGCCCTTCCCTCCTTTCTTCCTTGTCCCCTGCCCCTCTGGTTTCTGTCAGTCTGTTTCTTTTTGCGCTATCCCTTGTTCTATTTTGCTCCCTTGTTTGTCTTGTTCATTAGGTTCCACTTATACAAGAGATCATATGGTATTTGTCTTTCACTGCTTGTCTTATTTCTCTGAGCATAATGCTCTCCAGTTTTATCCATGCTGTCACGAGGGGTCTCTTTCTTTCTGCTGCATAGTATTCCATTGTGTAAATGTACTACATACAACTCAATACCAGGAAGACAAATTATTAAATTTAAAAAATGGGCAAAGGACCTGTACAGACACTTCTCCAAGGAGGACATACAGAGAGCCCAGAGACATGGGAAAGGATGCTTAACATCACTGGCCATCAGAGAGATGCAAATTAAAACCACAGGGAGATACCACCTCATACCAGTCAGAAATGCCATTGTTAAAATATCAATAAACAAGTGCTGGTGAGGTTGCGGAGAAAAGGGAACCCTAGTACATCATTGGTGGGAATGCAGACTGGTGCAGTCACTGTGGAAAACAGTATGGAATTTCCTCAAAAAAACTAAAAGCTGAACTTCCTTTTGATCCAGCAATTCCACTGCTGGGATTATATGCTAAGAATCCTGAAACACTGATTCAAAACAACCTATGCACCCCAATGTTCATAGCAGCACAATTTACAATAGCCAAGAGCTAGAAACTGCTTAAGTGTCCATCAGTAAATGAGTGGCTCAAAAAAACTATATTGCTGTCTGTTCTAACTTTATTAATAAAAGTTTTATGTAGGTTT